>APFE030840673.1:221345-236882 GCA_000404065.3 Pinus taeda | reverse complement strand
TCCCTCCCCAATCACCTTAGCAACATCTTGATTTGGACCAAATCTGTCTGTTATGTCTGTAATTGTTGACACCTAATCAGAGGGATTGGGTGTACAACTGTAATTAATGTAAATAAATAATAGAGAAGATAGAGAGTCATCAGGAGATGAACTAAATAGTCACTCCCTCTTGTATACAATAATGAACAACCTGAATGAATAACATGAGTTTTGATTTGAGGAGTTACCTCCTGGTCTGACATGGTATTAGAGTAGGAGCCATTTTTTTGGCTTCCCTTTTAATTTGTAACTCCTAATCTATTTTTCCTTTGTTTTGCATCTTTTGTAGGCTGACATTTCTATCAAAACCCCGCAAAATCTCATTCATTTCTATTGTGTCGGATGGTGCATTGAAGTCGAAGATGTTGTAGTAAGTTGGACTTCCTCCCTTGGGCCGAATCTCAAATGCTATGAACCCGCATATATAAATATTGTCGAGTCTACTTTTAATCACATATTGCAAGTCCCCTTGCCATGACCATACCACTGCATGTTTGCGATGCGATCATACCCTTCATTAAACCATCTCAAACAGAGTTACCAAGGTTTCACTTTATCTAGCTCATTCTCCACCGTTGATATCAACCTCAATATTCGACGGCTGACATTGAGCTTTTGGGGGACCACTTGCATGGTGGTTACTCACCCGAAAAGTGCCTTTTAATCTCCATTGTTGATCAGAACCTCCAAATTCGATAGTTTATAGCGATTTCGGGTGCATTAGTTGCATGAGAGTTACCCACCCGATACTAGTGGTTTTTCTCTCTCCCCTAGTCACTACGTGTCAATCAATTAGTGGAATTGGGCGCTCCCCTCTCAATACCACTTACCATTTTTTATCCACCTGAAATCCCGCTTGTAACCTGAAATCCGCCTTTAGAAATGTTTATCGCCCTGACTTGTTTTGCTTGTGATAACCGTTGATCACTTACCATTGACGACCCTCCTTCGTTCATCTCCTCTACTCATCTCCGTCATTCATCTTTGCTATACAAAGCAACAAAAGAACTACAGCTACAATCAGACTCTGATATTCGAGTGAACATTGAATGTTGTTAAGTTGAACACTGTTGGTATAACAATCATTTTATGAGTAAAATTTTGCAGCAGCAATATTTTTCTCCACTATATACAAATTTTACAATGCATTCAATTATACCTATTGTGGCAATAATTCTCAATGGAAAGGAGAATTATCCTGAATGGTCGCAAAAAATCCAACACACTTTCATTTTTAATGGGCTATGGAAAGGAGTGTGTGTTGGAGAAGGAGACGAAGCGCCAGTCCAGCCTACCTCAGACAAGGAGCTCAAAATTTGGGAAAATAAAAACATCAAAGCCTATGCATTTATTACAACATTAGTAAGCGAAGAGGTGGGTCGACATATTTTGCCATTTTCAAATGCTTTTGAAGCCTTACAAAATCTGAAAGAACTCTATGACTCTCACTCTGCACTTGAAGTTGTTCAACTCATGATTAAACTCTTCACCCTTGAATTACAAAATAATGATCCTCTTGCTCTTGCATCCGAAGTAAAATATATAATGCATGATATCAAAGTCACTAAGGTTGAATTGGATATTCATTTGATCACTTTTCTCAAGGAACTTTATCCTACTTACTCTAATTATCTTGAGTCATTGCAAGCAAATGGAAATCTCAATGATATTACCTTTGACTCTATTTTGAAAAAAATTGTTGAAAGAGAAAAAGCTTTTTGAAACAAGATAGTCCTTGAGTCTTCTTTAGAGGTTGCATGCCTTTATCATAAATACAAGAATCTTGTCAAAGATTCTTCTAGAGGAAGAGGTGGTAGAAGAGGAAGAGGAAGATATTTCAGAGGCAAGCAGGGCAGACACTCTTAAGGAGAAAAGTCAGATTTGCACTGCATATGCTGCAAAAGAAATGGACCACATGATGCCTCCACATGCAAGTTACCTTGGAACAAAATTGAGCAACAAAGAAACCAACCCAAAGGTAAAACTAATGACACAGACAAAGGTAAAGCACCTAAATCTGCTCATTATGTTTTGGCACAATATAATATTGGAGTAAATGAAGACTTATTTAATGCTTCACTTGCTTCCTCGAAAAATGATTGGTTGCTTGATTCAGGAAAAACTTGCCACATGACTCATAGAAAATATTTTCTTTGAAGAATCTACTGAAAATGTTGATGGATAAGTATACTTTGCAGACCAATCAAAAATCAAGACATCATGGCTTGGGACAATCAGGCTTAAATTGCGTGGTCTTCCAGACTTTCTTTTGCATCATTTTCTATATCTCCATAACTGAGGAGAAACTTATTGTACTTGGTCAACATCTTCCATCAAGGTAACTCCATTCATATTATTGATGGAAAGCGTGAGGTGAGAAAAGCATCTGACCACTGACTTGTCATGACGGGGACAGAAGAAGAAAGGCGTCCAAAGCTGCAAGGTACCTCTGCTCATGCAGAACATTTCTCATACAAGTATCATTATGAAGAAGGTACATTTCCATCAAGTTTATTATGGCATGCTATATTTGGACACTTGAACTATGACAACGTTTTCTTATTGAAGAAAAATGGTGTTACTGGTTTGCCTACAATTCCTAGGGAACTTAAGAAATGTGATGCTTGCATTTTAGGAAAGCATAGCAAACAGTCCTTTCATGATTCACATTCCAGAGCACATAGAAAACTTGAAATCATTCATTCAGATTTATGTGGTCCAATGCTTGTCTCTTTTGCAAATGGAAATAAATATATGATGACATTTATTAATGAGTACACCAGAATGTGTTGGGTTTATTTATTGAAGAACAAATCTGATGCTTTTCAAACTTTAAAGAACTTTCATACATGGCTTGAAAATGATGCACAATCTCATGTTGGCTCTATTCACACTAATAATGGAAAAGAATACACTTCAAATGAATTTGAAAACTATCTTTGCCAACATCGAATCAAACAGCAAACAACCGTGCCTTATAATCCCCAACAGAACAGTGTAGATGAAAGAATGAATAGAACAATATTAAATATGGTATGCTCCATGTTGTTCTTCAAAAATGTAAAAATGACGTTTTGGGCTGATGCAGTTCTATGTGTTGTATATATAAACAATAGATGTCCATCTAATGTTATCAGAAACAAGACTCCTTATGATATGCAGTATGGGCACATTCCCTCGGTAAAGCATCTTAGGCTTTTTGGTTCCACCTGTTATGCCTTAATACCAAAGGTACATAGAAACAAACTTGGTGCAAGAAGTCGTAAATGTATCTTCCTAGGGTATTCAAACACCTCCAAAGCATACCATCTCTATGATGAAGTGAACAAAAATTTTGTTGTATTTAGAGATGTAATCTTTCTTGAATCATCCCAAACTGACAATGTTGTTGAAAGGAAACATGATCACTTGCATAGATTCACAAATGCAAAATCATTTCAAGAATTTGATAATCAGATTCGACATATTGAAGGGGGGATTCCTATTCTAGATCTACCCGTGGAATCTTCTTTTGAATCATTCTCTCCCTTGCATGAAACTCCAACAATGGATGATACTTTGAGTGATGTGATTGACAGAATTGGGAGACTCAACCTTGATTCAGTCCCAACTCAATCAACAGAGAAGTCTGGACCGTCTGAGAAAGGTCCCCCAAAGTGGATGACAAAGACACTTGAAAGTGTTCATCCTGATGAGGTTGGAAAGACAAGAAGTAGAAATTCAGATTGGCAAAATCGAGGTAATGTAGATGACTCTGATTCACCTATTGATATAGATGTTTCTTATAATTGTGAATCCAATTTGTCTACAGATTTTGAACCAAATTCCTTCAAATAAGTTACTTCTCATGATGAATGGAGAGAAGCAATGCAAAAGGAGTATGATGCCCTAATAAAGAATGGCACTTGGAACCTGCTTGATCTTCCATTGGGAAATAAACCAATTGGTTGCAAGTGGGTCTACAAGAACAAGTATAAAGTTGATGGCTCACTTGACATGCACAAAGCTAGGCTTGTATCAAAAGGTTTTGCACAGAAGAAAGGGGCCTATAATGAGGAAACTTTTGCCCCCATAGCAAAATGGGCTACCATCCGAACACTCTTTTCCCTAGCAGCACAGAACGGTCGGAAAGTTCATCAAATGGATGTAAAAGTTGCTTTCTTGAATGGAGATCTAAAATAAAATGTTTTTATGTCCCAGCCTAAAGGATTTTCTGTGAAGAGACATGAACATAAATTATGCAAAGTTGTGAGATCCTTGTATGGCCTCAAACAAGCACCGCGACCCTGGTATGAAAAACTAACTAAGCATCTTCTGGAACTCAATTTCAAGCATTGTGATATTGATGAGGCAACTTTGTTTGTCAAGAAAGTTGGAAAAATAATTTTATATCTTGTGGTATATGTAGATGATCTTTTGATTATAGGGAAAAATGAAAGCTACCTTGCATCGATAAAGAAGGAATTAAAAAAGTGTTTTGAAATGACTAATTTGGGTTGTGTCCATTACTATCTTGGTATTGAAGTAACTCAACATCCGAAGTCCATACTCCTTTCTCAAAATAAGTACATTGGAGATCTGTTGAATAGGTTTGGCATGATTGAATGCAACCTCTGGCTACTACAATGGAACAAAACTTAAAGCTCACATCCATTGAAGGAAAAGAATTTGAGGATGCAACAAAGTATATACAGCTTGTAGGAAGTCTCAACTACCTAACCACTACCGGACTAGACATTTCTTTTGTTGTTAGAATCCTCTCTAGATTTATGCAAAAGCTTTGTGAGGGACATTGGTCTATTGCAAAAAGTGTTCTAAAGTACTTGAAGGGAACTCAAGACTTTGGAATCAAGTATACACAGGTGGGCAACTTCAACTTGATTGGATACTCTGATTTAGACTTTGATGGAGACAAAGAAACTGGGGTATCTACTTCAGGTTATGTTATGAGTCTTGGATTAGGAGTTGTCTCCTGGAGATCACGCAAATAATCAGTTCCAACAGATTCCATAACAAAGGCAAAATATGTGGCAGTAGGTGAGGCAAAAAAAGAAATTATGTGTCTTAGGAAAATTCTTGAAGATTTGCAAGTAAAACAAGTACAATCGACTCCACTCATGATTGATAATACCTCTACAATAATGTTGGCCAAGAACCCCAACTTCCATGATTGAACAAAGCACATCAATACTAAATATCATCTAATTCGACATCATGTTGAGGCCAAAACAATCCATCTCCACCATTGTCCCACTAATGAGTAAATTGCAGACATCTTCACCAAAGCACTTGGAAGAGAAAAGCTTGAAAGACTCAGAATGATGCTTGAACTCACCAACATCCCTTTAGATTAAGGTGGGGAATGTTGACACCTAATTAGAGGGATTGGGCATACAACTATAATTAATGTAAATAAATAATAGAGAATATAGAGATTCATCGGGAGATGAACCGAATAATCACTCCCTCTAGTATATAATAATGAACAGCCCGAATGAATAATATGCGTTCTGATTTGAGGAGTTACCTCTTGGTCTCATAGTAAGATTGGATTAAGAACTATAAAGTTCCTTCAATGGTGGGGAATCTCCACATATTGAAGGAAAGGGAGGGACACCTGAATTTCCAAACCGATGAAAGGTATCTCTTCATCCATTCACATAAGAATATGAAAGGAAACAAGTCTAACCAAACCTGGAGAACTTTCATCACTATCTCCTGCAAGGACACCACAATATAAATTTCAAAAAAATGACAAAAAGCTCCACACAGTCATTACACTAATTATGATACTTTTTTTATGAGTAAAAATTACCAATCACCTTGCTAATTGATGACCAATAAGGGTCTTGATATTAATACATGATCTATTTTCATCATTACTATCATCAACATGTTCTATTATTTAGAATGAGATTTTGTGAATTGGCAGGCGTGCTTTTCCACATTTATTTTTTTATATCCCACACAATTGGAATCTTGTTCCATTTGGCCTATTCTACTTCCATAGACTACATGTTTTAAAGAGGGTACAAAACACTAATGATATGTTCTTTTTCCATAAGTTCTTCTCATTTTTTGGATGAATTTTGTGGAAATTTTATTCATGCCAATTATGTGGTAGGAAATAATGTTCCATTATTCTTTTTTATCATCTCGTGTTTATGAGTTAGCATGCTTCTATTATACTAGTTCATTATGATGATGTCATGTAAAGATCAAGTTGAGTGGCTTTTACATTTGATTTCCACTGTAGTCAACTATTGAATATATAAGTTTTTTGTTAGGTTGAATGATGGGACAACATGCTTTCATTTCCACTAGTGCTCTCTTTTTCATATACAATCACATGTGCTAAAATACAAACTCATTCTTCCTTTTAGCTTGATAATCAAATGATGAAAAATTTGTATCTTACCCAACATGGCCATCTCCTATTGGTATCAAAGTTCAATTTTTGAACCAACATTTGTCTTCAATACTATTTCAT
The DNA here is from genome assembly GCA_000404065.3 of Pinus taeda. Lineage (NCBI taxonomy): Eukaryota > Viridiplantae > Streptophyta > Pinopsida > Pinales > Pinaceae > Pinus > Pinus taeda. The sequence continues at coordinate 230,353 of APFE030840673.1, read as the reverse complement.
GATAAAGAAAGAACACAACCATTGTTGGATTTCCTTCGAGCACATAAATACCAAAGTCATGTCATTTTTCTTTCTCTCGGTAATATATTTCATCATTTTGTTTGATAGTTAATTCATTATTATTCTATGCCAATAAATCTCTATCAAATGGCAGAGAAGGATGACCTCACTATTTTAGAGATATATAATATGAATTAATTAAAAATTCACACGATTATTTCGATTCTCTTCTCTCTATTTCACTTCTTGAGAGAAAAATATATATTCAAATACCAACTCAACTCAAATCAAACTAAAATATAAAATCCTAGTGATGAAGATGTTTCTGTCTCCATACCTTATAATGGCATTATTTTTTTGAATTATACTTGAAGTTCAGTGATAATAACTTGGATTTATATATTTATTTTAGCACCAAATTGAAATCGTGGTAAAAATACGAATATCCCATTAAATATGATTCAAAAAATATCAGCTTTACTATGAGCATGTGGCCGAGTAATTTCTTAGGTGTGAAGTTTTATTAGAGGCATTGTTTGTTTATTTGTTTTGGTTAGAAAATGGTTTTCTCTTACTTTTATGTGACTTTCAATTTATCATATCTAACATGTTAAGAAATGGGAAAAAATAATGTGTGACATTTATCTTGTAGAAATCGACGTTGAAGGAAAGGATAACGAGTTTAACCAAGCTACAATCCGCCTTGGTAAAGGCAGAGGGACATCTTAAAACTTTACCTAAGATTACACCATATAAATAGTTTGAGGATAAGTAATGTATGGCTTTTTTGTTTGTAGATATGTTCTTTTTTTAATCCAAGAGATCATTGAGATCATTTTTTCTGATTTTCTACTTTATTGATCCATTCTCATGACGGGAACGCTTTAAATACGAATTACTTTTATACCTATAAAAGATAAAAACAAATGTCAATTCCTTCATTTGGTTGTTACTTGACTTTGGTGTGGGTAGGTTACATGAAATGTGAGTGGAGAAAGGATGGGGAGACACTATAGAGATCATGGCTTGGATATGATTCATTTGTTGTTGGAGATCCTTTAGGCACTTCAGCCATCGACTTTCGAAATGTTTCTAGTAAGTATTCCTATGGTTATCAATGTTGTGATTATTTCACCTCGTGGTTATTTTGGGCAAGCAAATGTTTTAGGAATGCATGATAATATATCGATGGGTAGGTAAATATTTTTTTTATAAAATTTACAATGTCCATTCCATGATATCCTCTCTTCATTGTTTAATTGTATTTTGAACGTTTATTTCATTTTTTTATATATTTTAAATATGAAATTGAAAGTACTTGGCATTATGTCTGTTTAAGAAACAACCAAAGGTTGAAGATGAAATTAATAATACACGAAATTGATTGAAATCCTTTTAACTGTTTTGTATTGAAAAAATTTCATGATTATTATAAAAGTTTACTTTCATGTTGTTATTTGAGAACATGTTGTTTATATACTTGACCAAGTTCATGCATTAGACAACAAATTGTTGTTGTGAATACAATGATAAGGATTATACATCACACCTCAGATTATTGGTTTTAACAAGTTATTTACAACTTGAGCTTTTTAGCATGTAACTTAGTTGGCATGATTGTGCCTAAGCTTTCCCTGAAGGTTGAATACTAAGTAACTAAGGTTTTCTTTTCTATGCTAACTTTAATTTGTTTATATAGGTCATTTTGCCACACAGTGGCCACTATTGCTCAACCGAAGAGAGAAGAGAGCTAGTCTAGTGGTACCCTTAAAGCCAATATCCCGCATAAGGCACACACATAGAGACTGATGTGTTGGTGAATTCACCTGCAATGACTTGACAACACAATGATAATGTTTTATAGTGATGAAGCAACGTTTCATGTGTAAATTGTAGTCCAACCACTGTTAAGTTAGAAACTCATATTGTAATACTGAAGATTTCGTATAATATAATTTGTGGTTGAAATTATTTATAGTTGCACTTGATATTGTTTAGTATTTTAGCTAACATATGTAATTTTGAATTTCCATATTAGATGAACCAATTCATATTGTATGATGTTTTTTTTTTTTTTAGTCCCAAAATCATACTAATTAATCTATTTTGATTAATAATGAACACATATAATCAATCTAAAACTACTAATTAGTAGTTTATATTGATTAATGATGAACACAAATAAAATGAAAATATGACTAAATTAGTAGTTTATAATGATTATTAATGAAAATAAATGAAATGAATATAAACTATTAAATTAGTCGTTTGTATAATGAATATGAAACTACCGAAAAAATATAAATGATTACTGCAATTGATTAATTTTTCATTACATATGACAACTAAATTTTGCATATATATGACTATTAGTAGCTAATCTATAGTATCTTATAACACAACAAAAATTCAGTCATATTTCTTTAGTCATTAATTGGTTTCAAATGATGACTAAAATTTGCATATATATGACTATTAGTAGCTAATTTATAGTATCTTATAACATGACCAACATTTTGGTCATATTTCTTTGGTCATTAATTAGTTTTCTCAGATGATCATATAGTAATATATTTTGTTGTATATTTGGTCATTAATTGTGGAAATTAATGACTAAATCAATAACTGAATTAATGACCAAATTTATGGCTAAATATACTGCTAGATGATAAAATTGAGACAATTAATTAATGACTAAGCTAAAAATCACTAAAAGTTGGTCACGTTATAAGACACTGTAAATTAGCTACTACTAGTCACCGATTGAAAAATAGTCATTTATATGCAAATTTTAGTCATTGTTTTAGTAACTAATTAACCATTTTGTACTAGTGTAATGAGTGGGTATAGAAACTCAAGTGACAATCAACTCAACATCTTCCTAGATTATAATTGAAATGTAGAACGGGAGAGATGACCTACCTCGCTCTCATGCTACTCTGATTTCCTTTATTCAGATCTTCAATCCACTTATGTCACAAACTTGTTCCTGCTTCTTTTAACATTTATATACCTGCATAAGTGATGAAGAGACAACAAATAATGCAAAAACCAATGGTGAATACAATAATAACCTACTTAGTTGATCAAGGAATGCTAAGGTGATACATACATGAACATATATATTTTGGGAAGACGAACCAACACATGTATATTATTTAAAGAATAAAGGGAAGCTTACAACCATAGCCTTGATATTGAAAGGCTATCCTTGAGTGGTAATCCAAGTCCAAACCAAGAAACTCTTCAAACACTCCTTCTCCAAATCTAATGAATAGCCTCTAAGCACAAGCTTAGCATAAGGGTGCAAATGGACATAGACCAACCATTTGGGAATGGGAGAAGAGGAATTTATAGGCTCGGAGAGGGAGTTAGGACTTCTCTAAAGATAGGATTAGGCCCACATCTCAAGGATGTATCTCGTAGGGATAAGACAAACATGTCAAGTTAGGAGGATTCGACCTCATTTATGTGAAACCACCTCTAGCTCACTGCTCTGGAAGCTTCTAGATCATGAATATTCTCATCTCCTTTGGAAAAATTACCTTTTTTAGACCATCGGGGGTATATGAGAAAGCATAGCGATGCCATCATTGGTCTAGCATAGTGCAACATGTGACCATCACGGTTTTTAGCCTAATAAGAGTGATGATGCTCAAATTAGGGTTTTAAGAGCTATTTCTTAAGTGAAAGCTCAAGATATTTTCCAAGAAAAGTTAAAAGAGGGATTTGGGCTATATACATGAATGAGTATATTGTATAATGGTCATGTTTCGGGCACTTTGTGGTATGTCACAGGGAAGTTCAGGAGGTGTGATAAAATATTGTGTAACAGTATTCCATGTAGGTGAAAGATGTCTCTCATGAAAATATTAGCTATCTCAGAATTCCCAAATGTAGACTACATCAATATAAAGTGGGATGCTTTAGTAAACACATCTACAACCACCATGATAGAATCATGTTGTGTTTTTTCCTTGGTAATCTCGTGATAAACACCATTGAAATTTAATCCAACTTCCATTCGATTATGGACAGACAGTTAAACAATTCCACTGCATGTTGATTCTTTGTCTTTACTTGTTTATGTTTTATGTAGTTTGATAGATATTCATCCACATCCCTCTTCATACCTAGCCAAAACTATTTTTTCCTTAATGAAGTAATCATTTTTTTCTAACCAAGATGGCTCATGGAATGTCTTCTATGATACTCATCTAGTATTGTTTGCTTCAATGTGCTCACGTTAGGAATATACAATTGATTTCAGTGAGTAGATTTTCTCACTTTTAGCATACTAGGTATTTCATGTTTACTGTACTTTTTTCTGAATTTCAAAATACTTAGCATCTTGTAGTACTCACTTCTTCACCTACTCTAAAAATTTTGTAACTACACTACTAACATATATCCCTATCATAGCATGAGCATGTCTAATTAGAGCACCTTCTAGTTTGTTTTCCTTCCCTTTTATGTGCCTTATTTCAAAGTCCAAATTGTTGAGGGATGGAAACCATATTGCTTACCTAAAATTTAAGTATGGATGGCAGAAAAAACATTTTAGACTCATCTGATAAGTTACCAGTGAAAATTTATTTCCACGTAGATGGTGTCTCCATATTTTAAGTGCATGTATCACTCATGTCAATTCGAAATCATACACTATATAGTTTTGCTAATGTACTTTCAACTTCCTCGATCTGTAAGCTATTACAACATTATCTTGCATCAATACTCCTCTAAGCCCTTCCAAACAAGAACCTACAAACAATAAATTCTTTATTGGGATATGCAATTTTTAGTATAGGGCATGTGCTTAACAATTGCTTCATCTTATCAAAGTTTTCTTGGCATTTGGCTATCCATAAAAATTCACACCCATTCTCTACAAGGAGGTGATAGGATAAGCTATTCTTGAGAAGGCTTCTATGAACCTTCTATAATATTGTGCAATTACCATGAATGAGTAAACATCGTATACGTCCTTTCGTACATGGGCCAATTGATGATTACCTAATTCTTTTTGTGGTCCACTACTAATCCTTCCTTGGAAATAACATGTCCCAAGTACTGTATTATGTCCTTATAAAAGTCACATTTTCTGAGTTTTTCATAAAATTGATGCTCCCTTAGTGTTTGTAATACTCACCTCAAATTCTCTTTGTGCTCCTCCTCATTCTTTGAATACAATACAATATCATATGTGAACACTACTACAAACTTATCAAGGTAAGGGTGAAGTATATTAGTCATCAAACACATGAAAGTTGTGGGTGAATTCGTGAGACCAAAAGGTAACACAAGAAAATCATAATGGTTGTATCTAGTTATAAATGTTTTTTTCTCGATATCTCCACTCTTTATGTGCAACTGATGGTAGCCCGTTCTTAAATCAAATTTTGAGAAAATTGTTTCCTTTCTCGCGTGATCAAATAGATCATTGATTCGAGGAAATGGCTATTTGTTTCTTATTATTAACTTATTCAACTCATGATAATCAATGTGCATTCTAAATGTCTAGTCTTTTTCTTTGAGAAAAAGTATAGGTGCGTCCCATTGTGAGACACTCGATTTTATATAACCCTTGTCGAGGAGCTCCTATAATTGCATTTTCAATTCTAGTAGTTCTGGTATGCTCATTCGATACAGGGCTTTAGACACACGAATTGAACCTAGTACTAAATCAATTGTAAAATATATATCCTTATGTGGGGTTAACCCCTAAATTTATTGTTGAAATACATCTTGAAATTCCTTAATCACCACTAGAGTATTTAAATTTCCTTCTTCTATTATCTAATCACTAGTTTTCATCTCTACCATATACAACTCGCATCCTTTTCTTGCACTTCTTTTCTGCAGTAATACTGAAATTTGTCAAACTAATATTCATTTTGGATTTCATCTAATTAGCCATGTGTGTCTGTTTTGATTAAGACAACTAACTATTTTCTCTAGACAATTTATAACTTCTACTTTTTTTTCCCAGCTCGTCATGCCTATGAGTAGATAATGAGACCCTAGCGAAAGAATATTTAAATATGTTTCCCTAGGATAACCATTTAAATTAAGGAGACATTTTTTTATTTGACACGTTACATTTCTTTTGGTAATAGTTTCTAACTGTACCAACCATGCATTTTTGAATTTTTCAGATTTCAAAATACAATATTCCACAATTTAGGGGCTGATGTAGCTTAAACTAGCCCCTAGATCAACTAAAACAGACAAAATTTAGTTTAATATGGTACCTTCAATTTCAATCACAGTATATTCATGCTTAGCTTATATGTCCTCCAATGTTGCGCTAATTTCAGGGATAATCCGGGCAAAATAATTCATGGTTGTTGCCTCTTGAACTACCTGAACATTCTAGAGAGATCTAGGATTATGCAGACAATATCTTAGAAACTGTGGCTTGCCGCAGCCCCAACATTTCAATGGTTTCCTTTCCTTTATGTTGTTATTTTTCTTGTTCTTCAATTCTGTGGTTTTTGAGCCAATATAAGACTTTGTAGGCAGAATTGTATTTCCTTTGCTAAACTTCTTCCTTTAATGATCCTTAGCAAAATTCTTGAGGTACCAAGGTTTCGGTCTTTCTATGGTCCCTCCCACCTTGGTGATCTCTTTGGTTTTCCATGATTTTACACCTTCACTTCTATACCTGAATTGGTGATAACACAATCTAGCCTTCCTCACCACTTCATCCATATATTTTGGATTATTGAACTCAATTTTCTTCTTATACGAGAATATAAATTATGTTAGGAACTATTGTACTTTGGCCTTCTCCTCTTTAAGGTAGGGAACAGACTCTAGGAAGTTTATAAAATTAACCACAAACTCATCCATGGTTAGATGTCTGAGCCTTAATTCATGAAATTCCTAGAACGAGTTATCATAATAACACTCACTTAGATACTGTGACTTGAACTCCTTCTGGAATTCCTCCCGAGAAACTATCTTTTCTTCTCACAATTTCACATTTGTTACCTCTTCCCGTCAAAGGCTAACATTAACTTGCAATCAATAAATAGCTAAGTCTACCTTTAGTATACTGTCGTACTCATACACCTAGAAATATTTAATCAACTTTTCCTCTTGCTCACTAGCTTTTAATAACCATTCATTAATACTCCAAAGTTGTGGTAATTCTTGTTGTCGAATTCTTACTATATCCACGAACTGAGAGGGCAGTGAGGTTCTATATTCACACAGATCCACAGAAAAATCATCCCCACTAGTGATAGCTAGAGGAGATTTCCCCATCATTCTACAATAGTTTGCTTCAATTCAGCACCCTATGAAACAAACCAACTACTATGACTATGTCACATTTACTTCTACTACTTCTTACTCTATAACTATGTCGGTGCCTTTTTCTTAAAACTGGTCTGGCAACTCGTGCTCTAGTACCATTTCTCAGATACCCATCTTACAAGAAACTTACATTATTCTCAATGTCAAAATTGTAATACTAGATATGGTGCATTCCTTAAACTGTAATGCTACATATGGCGCATTTCTTAATTTATTTTTTTTCCATAATGAATATATTTGTAACTAGCTTCATGTGATTATGGTTGTCCATGTTTTTTTAACTGAATATGAAAAAATTACTTCCTGTGTCAAGCACCCAGCTAAAGTTTGTGAGGAAAGACCCACTTGATTTATGGTGTAGACCGATGTTCCTAAGTTTGGTTATAAATATCTTGGTACACATATGTGTTTCCTCCAAATCTATGAATATCACTTCTTTCAAAATTATTAGAACATGAAGTTTTTCTCCCATCATTGATTAATACTATAATCTAGGGACCATGTATAGCCCTCGTTGTGTTTGAGACTCTTATTAAGTGCTACAATTGTTCCACACACTCGACCTAACCTCCAATTCACTCGTTACATGTTTCATGGCCCATGTGAACTGGGTACTATGTCACATGGCCCTCACCATGGCCAAGACATTGGAATTAAATGACCTAAATCTTTCCTCACTCATCAAGGGTGTAAAAATTCACTATCAAAGCCTCATCTTTTTCCTTATTTGTCGTCCTTTCGCTTGGTTTTTTTTATTTTCCACTAAAGTAGAAGGCTCTATAACGACGAAATGTGGCCTCATATGCCACTTCGACTACATGCATTTTCTGTCATTATCTACTAATGTAGGGTATCAAACTCGATCTAAGACCCTATCAACTAGCTTGGGTTTGTCTTGAGATAAGGTGGCTCGACATGTCACTCCCTTTCTGCATTCGCACTTATCACGAGTGATGAAATTTTAGTGGGGAATAACGAATGTCATACATGCTCATTTGATTCGCACCAAGTAATTTTATCACTTGCCCCTCTATATATTCCATTCTCAAGAATTATAAAAAGAAACCCTTGATCTTAAGAGTTGTTCTAGATACCTTCTTACACAAGAATGAAGGCAAGGATTTTCCACAGGGTTAGGATTGGTGTTCTAATTGACTAGAAGGTAATCACTTTCGATGCTCTCATAAGGTAGCTCATAAGCCACTAGCATAACTCTACTCGGGATTTCAAAAGGCCCAGAAAATCATTGTGCCAACTTTGCACAAGTTCCTCTGCTTAGAGTACTCTTCATGGGATTTAATCGTAATATACATGGTCTTAGATGTGGAATTCTCTATGCAGCCTCTTTTTGTATACATAACATTTTTGTTGATCTTGTGCTTTTTTTATATTCTCCTTGATTTTCCGCACTATTGTTATACAGGAATAGTGTCCACATGGATGCTGCTATTCCCACTAAGATGGGTGGCTATCTTAGAAACAAACAATCAAAGTCTACTACTGATTCCTTTTATGAAAATAGGTGAGAGGAGAACCAAGAGGGCCAACCTAAGTCTTGTGCTCGATTTCCTCTCCTTCTTGATAGAGTTTTGCCGCTTCTTCTTTATCTGCCTGGCTTCAAAAGGACCTGTGGAATCACAGCAACATACTACTATGCAAGAAACAAGGATCTAAATTCATAAATAATG
>APFE030840673.1:177091-218444 GCA_000404065.3 Pinus taeda | reverse complement strand
TATATACAGATCATTCTGCTATCAAATATTTGGCAAATAAACCTGTTACGAATGCTAGAATAACCAGATGGTTGATCTTATTGCAGGAGTTTGATATCACAATCAAGGATCGACCTGGCAAGGAGAACCCTGTAGCTGATTTTCTCTCACGAATACCAAAATCAATTGAAACAAAAACAGTGGAAGATCAATTTCCTGATGAGCACCTGTTTGTTGTTGCTGTTCGAACACCCTGGTATGCTGATGTCGCCAATTACCTTGCAATAGGTAAGATACCAAAACACTTAACCCCTCAGGAATGTAAGCAGATTGTTCAGAAGAGCACTTGATTTTCGTGGATTGGGGGCTATTTGTTCCACACAGGGGCAGACATGCAAATTAGGAGATGTATTCGAGAAGATGAAATTTTCGACATTTTAAAAGCCTGTCATGACGGACCATGTGGGGGACACTTTGTTGAAAAGAGAACAGCACATAAAGTATTGCAGACAGGACGACCTGGCCAAGCCAACGAAATGCCTCTGAGACCACAATTAGTCATTGAGCCATTTGAACGATGGGCTCTTGATTTCGTTGGGCCCATTAATCCATCATCAAATCAGAGAACATACATTCTGGTGGCGACGGACTATGTTACTAAATGGGTCAAGGCTGAATCATTGCCTAGGGCTACAGAAGATTCTGTAATACAATTATTGTTCCATTTGTTTGTACGTTATGGACTTCCGAGAGAACTAATTACAGATGGTGGACCACAATTTTTTGGAAATAAATTAGCTGCAACACTTAACAATTATCATGTCCAGCGTAAAATTACTACCCCATATCACCCGCAGGCAAATGGGCAAGTAGAAAGTAGCAATAAGGTAATAGAATCAATTTTAACAAAAACCATTGCATCGCATAGGCGTGATTGGGCTGCTTGATTACCTGAGGCACTGTGGGCTTATAGAACCACATGGAGAAGTACCACAGGCTATTCACCCTATCAATTAGTATTTGGAAAACAACCTATCTTCCCCATAGAATTCGAAATCGAAACGCTACAAACTGCACAGGAAGTCGGCCTAGATATGAGTGAGGCACAAATCAATCGATTACAGCAGATTAATGAATTGGACGAGATCAGGCTCTCTGCATTACAAAATACAGCACTTATTCAACAACAGCGAGCTAAATGGCATGATGCACTTATCAAGAACAAAGTCTTCCATGAAGGAGACTGGGCTCTGTTATATGACTCTCGGTTTCAGGACTTCCCGAGGAAACTTCAGACTCGATGGTTAGGACCATACGAAATCCAGAAAGTACATGATAATGGGACCCTTACTCTAATCACAATTGACGTTTCTCGATATGCGTTCAAGGTAAATGGCCACCGAGTTCGTCTTTATCGAAAGCCACTCACTCGGGAATCCTTCTGTCAGCAGCTACGTCAAGATGCTGATATGGAAATTTTAGGAGAGGAAGCGAAATCTTCCTCACCTATAATTTAGTAAGGAATTCATTTTTCTATAATTTGTACATAACATCTTGTATATATGTTTTCTTGATTTTTCTTTTAATTTTTTCATTCTAAGTGTTTCTGCTTTTCTTTTTCAAAAGGAACAACACTTGCGTGTTTTTGTTGTTCCTTTTCAAAAGGAACAGCACTTGTGTGTTTTTGCTGTTCCTTTTCAAAAGGAACAACACTGGTGTGTTTTTTGCTGTCCCTTTTCAAAAGGAACAACACTTGTGTGTTTTTTTTGTTCCTTTTCAAAAGGAACAGAACTTGTGGGTTTTTGTTGTTCCTTTTCAAAAGGAACAGCACTTGTGTGATTTTGCTGTTCCTTTTCAAAAGGAACAACACTTGTGTGATTTTGTTGTTCCTTTTCAAAAGGAACAGCACTTGTGTGATTTTTCTGTTCCTTTTCAAAAGGAACAACACTTGTGCGATTTTGCTGTTCCTTTTCAAAAGGAACAACAGTTGTGTGTTTTTTTTGTTCCTTTTCAAAAGGAACAGCACTTGTGTGTTTTTTCTGTTCCTTTTCAAAAGGAACAGCACTTGTGTGTTTTTGTTGTTCCTTTTCAAAGGGAACAGCACTTGATTGTGTCTGCTGTTCCTTTTCAAAAGGAACAACATTTGAGTGTTTCTGTTGTTCCTTTTCAAAAAATGAACAGCACTGGAGTGTTTCTGTTGTTCATTTCTCAAAAGGAACAGCATCCGCGATTTCTGTTGTTCATTTCAAAGAAACGGCATCCCACGTATTTGTTTGCATGGATTATTCTCTAAGGAACACTATCGGCATGTTTTTGCTCTTATTTAGGATGCTTTGCGCCCATGTTCTCCCCAGTCTTTAAGATACAGCTATGGACTTATGCAATGAACATAAATCATGATATACCGAAGTCAGCAGATCATAAATCACAATCTCTATAAAGCCTAGTATTGATAAGAGGACAAGAGGAGGGACACCAACTTTTCATCTTCGTTGTCATTTTCTTATTACCAGCGCTCTGGTTGGTGATCCTTATCATAATGGTTTCCCTAAAAATCTTTTTTTATTACCTAGGAGTAAGAGCAGAGGATTTATATATGTCCGTTGGGATGATAAGACTTCTTCCACCATTCCCCGCTCTTAAGGAGTGCGGAACCACCCTTATGTGTAAATAAATAATAATAAAAATGTTCTCTGCAAAAAGAAAAAGAAAATATGAATTATCAATTGTCAAATGCAGGATAGGGGGTCTCATCGAGAGCCAGCCTACCATGATCATAAGGATGGAAGCGAACTGGCATTCCCATTACGACCACCACACCAGGGATATGGTCCGAAGGTATACTAAATAAACAAACCTTGGAACAGGGGGTCTCATCACGAGCCGGCCTATCCACGTTTCGCACCTACCTTGTGAATGGCATTATGGCTATCTGGTTACCAAGCCAGCATAATGGCCTACATTTTGACAAAGCACTCTTTAGAATACACACAAAGGATCATGGTTCCAGAGGGTGAAATAAACAACTTTGCGAAGGTTATGAACACCTGTTGGCAGCAGAGCTCTGTTAATGGCATTGAATTCGTAATGGTTACACCAACAGGTATGATATCAATACTTTTTCGTCTCTTATATCCTTTGAATAGATCATATTTCATGCCCCGATGTATATATCGCATGAATACTCATTACCACCAATCATGGCAACGGAACTGACAATGACCACTGGAGATTTTGTACGCTTGACAGACGTCCCATCCCCCGGCCTCTCATTATATCACGCAGGCTCTTATGTAAAACGCAATCTACCTTTTTGCCTCGATTTCGGTATTTCGTTGTTTTTCTAAAACATGGCATAATTTCATATGTTGTTTATTTATGACTTGACTTCCGAATGGCTGCTGCTCCTCTATTTGATGGTTGGGGACAGCCTATCAGATCGCGGGGGGGGGGAGGTAACCTCATTACTCCATGGATTACGTGTCTGCACACCATTTGGGCAAGATAATGTACGAAGGTATGGCATGGTTTAACGGTATGATAATTCTATTTTACGGAAATTTCCATCCACGATCCTTTTTTTGTTGCATGCTTTGTGTTCTTTTCCAAAATTTGGCGACAATCACCCTCTCTGCGTCTCAAACAGCACAGGAAGTTGTTGTTCCATTAAGAATTATGAGTGGAATCATGGGGGGAAAGACAGTCCGAAGTGAACCCCAGGAGTTGACAGTCTCCGCTAGTGCCCGTGAGATCCTGGAAAACGCAGGGTGGCTGAATTATTTCAGTCGCCTACAAGAATCGAATGAAGCAGTGGCGTTGGAATTCCTGCAAAATTTGCAGGATAACTACTCCATAGTAAGAGAAAAACAGATAGCGGTCACGGATGATGTCATCACAGAAGTCTCAGGACTACCAGCTGCCGGACCCGTATGGACGCTGAAGAAAGAAAGACTACAAAAGGTTATGAAGATTTTCCAGGATGAAGGCCAAAGCTTGACAGTCAAAGGGAAGGGAGTTCTGCCGGCAACGTTAGGGGAACCCTGGACCAAGTTAGCAAAGATAGTGCAAAGCTACATCACTTGCGAAGGGAGAAAAGACGTGGTAAGACCACGTCATCTGAAACTCTTAGCTGTTTTGAAATGAAAATGTTCTGTAAATCTCCCTGCACTCTTAAATTCGTTATTACATGATGTGGCCCGAAGCCTGAAAAAGGCACAACACATAGAAGTAGTCGTTAGCCACCATCGACTGATTCGATTGGTAGTGAGCCACAGTCTCACTCAACAACAGAGCAGCTGGGAGGAACTTATCGCAATGGTCGAGGGGGGATTGGCTGCACCACCCCCAAAACCTAAACATTCCTCCACCACACTGGAACAATCAGAGAAACGCAGGGAATTCGCAGCGGAAAGACATGTTGCTCCAAAACGAAAACAATCCTCTAATACACCATAATGACCAGAGAAACCCAGAGAATTGGAATCAGAGAAACACATTGCTGGTACACCCGAACAACCTGAGAGACCATGGAAATCAGCCCGGCTGGCTCGGATATGAGGAAGGCTGGAAAAGATCCAGGGAACCACTACCCAGCCAATCGAGATTACGGACGAACCTCCAGAACCAGAAGGAGGACCCTCCGAAGAAAATGTTGAGCAATCAGGGGCCAAGGCTGAGCACCCTGGAGGAGGAATTGAGGAAGGGGACGAGCACGCTGGGACAGAAACAGAAGCTGAACACTCCAAGGCAGCCACCGAGCAGGTCAATCAAGAAGAGGAAGTAGTACAGCCAGGGGGCAGCCCGCTGCAGGACCCTGTGGGTGAGGAGGAATTGGCAGCAGTCCTGGCCAATATGGGGGAGTATGACCAACCCTCCAGCACACCAGGCATCCCTGACGGACCCTCGGAGGAAGACATACCTAAGAAAGCGCATGCAGAAAAGGCAGGAGAAGAAAACCTGCCCGTTTATGATGATGAAATAGGAGACACCAATCAGGAACAATCTGTTCCCAAGACACCAGAAGAAATTCCAGACGGGGAAGGAGCAGATTTAAGGGCCAGTCAGAAACCCTCTGCCGAAGCAATAGAAATTAAGAAATTGAGGAAACAACAAAGGTTGTTGGGCACTATAGCCAAGCTCCGACATCAAATTCGAATTCTGAAAGCCAACTTGAGGATACAAAGGACCGCAAGGAAAAGAAAGAGGGCCACTGCAGCAAAATCCCAGAGGACAAGAAGACGACAGACCTATAGCCGTTCTGTTGGTCGAAACCCCATTAGGAGACCTACTGCCAAAGAACAAACTTTTGTTCCAAATGACATTGAAGAACAGACTGATGTTCCAAATATCGTTGAGGGATAGACTGTTGTTCCATCTGACCCTAAAGAACGGATGGACATTCCAATTGAGGTAGAGGAACAGCAAGAGGCTCCGATGAAAGGGCAACCACAACAACCTTTTATTCGTGTTAAGAAAGAAAAAGAGAGCAAGGAGACCCAAACAGAAGCACCACCCTCAGGGGTAATTCGGGTTCTAAACTCTAAGCAGCATAACAAAAGGGTCCAGGTAAAATTCCCAGCCTCTACGGCTTTATGGAAAAAGGATCCAAAAACAAGGACCTTAACAAAATGATGAAGCAAGCTCAGCAAGAAGCTGAACAGCTGAGAGAACAAACAGTCCCACAAGAGAAATACGAAGAGCTACAACAACAACTTCGGGATATTAGTCAGTCCGAGAGCCAGGCCTTCAAAGGATGGCAAAAGGAGCAAGAAAAGGTTGCTTAGGTAACTCGTCGATTAGATAGTGTTATCAAGCAGATGGACGCTGTGTGTTCCTTGTATAATGACGTTTTGACCTATAGGGCCCCTGCTAAAAATTATGCTTTATTTTTGCTTGAACGATATTTGCGATTGAAAATAAAAGCCGTTAGGGCAGGTGCCCCTATCCACATCAATACTGTTAATGATTTTATAGATTGTTGCAAGCATTATGGAATTAAGGTTCAAAGATTATTGTGCGAATTTTACTTGCACAACCTCGTGCTAGACCAGGAAACTGATTTAAATCCTGGCCCTTTTTTTGGCGATATACAATTCCAAGCCTTCATCTCATTTGGGGTTAATCAGCTGAAATGGCTCAGAGCTTATAACACCTTTCAGAGATAGGATAATAGCCTAGACTTATGGGTACGAGCCGAACCTAGAGACCCAGTGACGCTATGGAGAGAGCGTAGGAGCTCATGAGGACCCCGGGTGTCATCGAGATATTAGGACCCATGCACGAAGACTTGATCCGACATAGTCTGGAATATTTTCTGACTATTAAAGACCTTGCCATCGATGCTGCAAAATTCCGATACCAGACCTCTAGCCCAAACATCCAACTCAGGGAACCATTCAAATACGAGAATTTTGAGTTGGTTGCCAGCCAATTGAACCTTTATGGGGAACGTATTCTACAAGCAGGTCCATCCTGGTTGGGGTATTGATTTTGTAGTCCAATTATTTGGCACCCTGCACCCAGATATCAGGCCTTGTATGAAATGCCTGCATATCAAATAAATCAGTTCTTTGATAATCTAGTTGCTCATTACGGTTGTCGGCCTCCTCACGAGATCCCCTCTCCGGCCTATTCTCTCACTGCCTTGCATGTTAACTGTAATGTTTTCATGAGGGCATGAAACAGGGTAAGCAGGCGGGTGTGTGGAGCACTCGAAAGGTATGCTTTTGACAAACAATTTGGTGGCTTTTCAGTAATATTTGTAACCTTTTCTGCATTGTGAATTCAAAAGAGATAAAGGATTTTAATAAAATGTGCAAGAATTAACATGGGAAGCTCAATCACTAATAATTGTTGTTTTTCTATACAGGGAGAAGTGGAAACAAGGAGTTGTCGTCCAAAAGAAAAAAGCAGTGGAATAATAACTGATGTCCCTCCAGAAGGGAACCGGATGCGAACAATATCGAGTAAATTAGAGCTAAATAACCCAGGAAAGGAAGGAGGGATACCGAGTCGGCGAACGCGAGAAAGAAAAGTAAAGGATTAACCAATTGGCGAATCCCTCGGGATCTTCGATCCTGAGGGATCGCTGTTTTACTTATCTTTGTTATCTAGATATCTCCGTCGTTACTCTTATATAAAGGAACAACGTCGTTGAGCAAGGGGACTACCGCTTTTATAATTTTAAGTTTCAGAAAAAAATTTGATCATCGAGTCTCACTGAGACCTGGTTCATTATACATTTGTTGATGCATTAATATAAAAGACTTGGCGTTTACTTCATCTCTGCGTCTGGAGTAACCTAAGGCGGTGTACCATTGGCAGCTAAGGGCCCGACTCTGAAGGACACTTGCTTTTGTATCATTATACTGTGATTTATGCGTGGTTTGTTTATCTTTATTACTCAGTAATCTGATACATTTTTCATATGCTATGCTATGCTCTGTTATGATAAATACATTAATGATTTTTCCGTGTAATGAATCTGCACTGTATAATTGGATCTCTTCAGAGTTGAATTGCGTCTTTAACCAGCTATATTTGTTACAGAGCGTCAGTATGAATGTTACTGTCATTGGATCCATGTGAAATAACAATTATTGGAACTTGAAAGTAATGTTACTCTGTTTAGAAACATAGTTATATTATCCTTCATTCTCAGATTACTATATTAATGCAAGGCATGTATATATGGTTGATTATTGTTGTTCCATAATTCATCAATGAGTGATGTTCCATAAAGTATATTATATCCAGTTTGTTTGAAGAGAAAATCAGAGTGTAAATCAGTTGGTTTTGACTCGCAACATTTAGTTCTTTTGATTGTTGCTCCATTTACTGCTATTCCATTTGCTGCTATTCCATTTACTGTTGTTCCATTTACTGCTATTCCATTTACTGCTGTTCCATTTCCTTTTTGCTGTTCCATTTTACCTTCTACCGTCTTATTTACGTGCCTTTGTTCTTTTGGTGTGAGAGAAGGTCTAAGGCTGTAGTGAGCCTCAGAAGACGTTGCCTAGCTCCTATACCTATGGTCCATGCTCTAATTTCCTTTCTATCAGTTTCTAGAGGGATGGGTTATCGCTTCCGTACCCTTGACTGATCAACTGTCTTGTGTGATTCTATCTTTTGGGATAATTTAGTTACAGTTTAGCATCTGTTTACTTTTGTATTTTCTGAACGCTATACTACTAAGCATTACTAGGATGAATAGCCTTGGATTGAGTTACTCTTTGCAATAACAAAACGTTCCCGGATTGATTTATTAATGTAGGATAATTAGAGGTGTGAGAGACCCTAGTTATAGCTCTACACTGAGCTCAAAATAATTATCTCCTACAACATAGGTAATGGTGTAAGGACCATATTGGAGTGGTCTAAGCTTTTGATGGACTCTATTACGGCGTTCTTTCTACAAATGCAATGAGACCTTGTTGCCCACGTAAAACTTGTGTGGCATCCGATGTTAATCATGTCATTGCTTGTACTTGGAATTTGACTTCTCTAGGATGTCATGGACCTACTGGCAGATGTGTTGGATGTGTTCAATAAATATGGTCACTTTATTAGCCTCCGACATTACATGTGTGGATTATGTTTGCATAGTCACATGAGGCATGGAAACATCAATAAGAGACAACGGTTGAAATTCGAGACCCACTTGAAAGGGACTACGACTAGTTGATCTATGGAGCACTTTATTATAACTATGTTGAACATATGGGAGACTCTCATCCTAGGTTTAAGAATGCTTGGAGTTGTACATGTGGAGTATGTGCACTATCATGCTATTGATGACCTCTGTATGGCCATCATTCTAGGGATGGAAGGTAGTTGATTTAGTGAGCTTCATGTCCAATAGTGTCCAGAGGCTTGACTAGATTGCGCTCAGGAACATGATACCACGATAGGATATAATGGTGTACGGGATCCCAAAATGTACCCATACACATTCAAAGAAGAGTTTGGAAGTGTCCTCTACAATGATACTCTTCTTGTAGGCTGCCAATATAGCCATCTTAGAAAATCTTTCTATGACCACAAATACACAATCATTACTATGCTTGGTAGAAGGGATGCCAAACACATAGTTCATGGAGATGGATTCCCATGGCTGGCTGGGAGTAGGCAGAGGAGTGTACTGAGCTTGCTTCTTGATGGTTGGCTTGGTGATGGCACAATCAGTGTAGTATCTTATATATATATCCCAAAACCCAGTCGGATTTTTGGCCAATAAAAGTACTTTTGTAGTATAGCCATAATTTTTTCCAAACCAAAGTGTCCTACAATCTGACTGTAGTTTTCCTCCCAAACTATCTTGGCACACTCGCCTGAAGCAACACAAAGGTGGCCCAAGTAGAATAATAATGTGTTCTAGAGGTCGAAATCAAGAAATTTCTTTCCATCTACTAGTATCTGGTATGTGGAGGTGAACTCTGAATCATTTTTGTATAGTTGCGGCCATCTAGAGGTATCATAACCACAAGAGTTGAGAAAAGTAATCAGTGTTGCAACTAGGGGGGCCATTGAGGCAATCTACAACATGATCGGTTCTTCCATTTTTTTATTTAATGTTCAAGTGCAATTGTTGCATATATGTAGACCACCTCTGATGGAAATCATCTTGCCACATCCGCTGTGTCTGTATAAACTAAAGAGGTCGGTGATCAGTGTGGACGACTGTCTCCTTCCCTAGAGTTTAGAGCTTCCACTATCATCTATCATGCCTGATGGAATAAATCTCTTTATCATTAATGGGGTACTTCCGAATTGTATCATAAAGTGTCTCACTATGATAAGCCACAAGATGCCTTTGTTGGGTGAGGATTGCACCAATAGCATACTCTGATGCATCTGTCTCGATTTCAAATGGTTATCACAGGTCTGGTAGTGTGAGTACAGGTGCAGAGAAAATCCGATGCTTCAACTCAACAAACGCGTTCTGTTGGGACTCATACCAAGAAAACATTTCTTTTTACCCGCCCTTAGTAATTTGACTTAAAGGCCATCTGATATGGGAGAATCGCAACATGAACCTTTGATAAAATTTTCAAGGCATAAAAAGTTACAAAGCTCTATTAGAATGGTCAAGGTTGGCCAATCCCAAATGACTTGGATCTTGGTCGGGCCTACATGCACAACATGCTCATCTATGATGTAATCCAAGTATTGGACCTGGCTCATGCCAACGGTGCATTTCTCCAATTTGGCATAGATTTTTTACTACAAAAGGGTTTGAAGGACTTGTCAAATGTGTTGCAAGTGTTCTTCTGAACTCTTACTAAATATGAGGATTTCGTCCAGATAAACAACCATGAATGATTTGGTGAAAGGCCATAATATTTCATCCATTAGCCTCATAAGAATACGAGGGGAATTTTTCAACCTAAAAGGCATAACCAACCATTCAAGAAAGTACTTCCTTGGATTTAAAGGTGGCCTTCCATACATCTGTGGGCTCTAGTAGAAACTGGTGATAACTACACTTCAGATCGATCTTGTTGAAATACTTGGCCCCCTTGAGTTGGTCTAGTGGGTCATAAATCTATGGGATTAGATACCTGTTCCTAATAGTCATTTCTTTTAGTGTTTGATAATCAATGCAAAGCCTCCAAGTCCCATCCCTCTTCTATACACATATAATCGGGCTCCCACAAGGTGAATAAATTGCTAGAATGTGCCCTTTTTGTAGAAACTCCTGGATTTTCCACTTGATATATCCATTTTCCAAAATGGAGCAATGATATATCAGCCCATTGGGTAGAGGTTCTACAGGAGTCAGATCAATTGAATGCTTGACCTAATAATGCAAGGTTACCCCTGTTGCTGAGGAGAAGATGTCCCTGTCTTCTTCCACAACCATATCCACATATTTATGCTACTTGTATGAACCCTTCCCAAGGGCCATGGATTTGGCTATTAGCTTCC
Source organism: Pinus taeda (assembly GCA_000404065.3). Lineage (NCBI taxonomy): Eukaryota > Viridiplantae > Streptophyta > Pinopsida > Pinales > Pinaceae > Pinus > Pinus taeda. The sequence continues at coordinate 207,539 of APFE030840673.1, read as the reverse complement.
CCATAATTTTAGAGCAAATAAAAAAGAAAACAAATTTCCCATTTTGGGAGATGACCTTAATGCATTTCTTAATAGAGGTCAAAGAGATGGTGGTAGGTGGGGCTACCTCCGGTATCCTGTATAACTTAGTACCCAAAGAAATAATAATAGAGCGAGGTCTAGCCTTAGATACAACATGCCACTTTCATAAGTATGGTTGTCCTAATAATACATCACAAACTTCAAGAGGAGAAACATCACAGAGTACCTCATTCATGAAGGGCTTGATGTTGTAGGGAAGGTGACACTATAGAATTATGTAAAGATCTCGTCCTTGTTGAAGCCACCTGATGGTGTATGGATGTGGACATGCTATAGTAAATAGGCCCAACTACCTCATCACCTCTACTGAAATGAGATTATTTTGGATCCCACTATTGACAATGAACTGTAGCAAAGAACCCTTCACCCACATTTGTGAGTGGAATAGGCTCTCCCCTTATTATGGATCTTAATGTTCAATATTCTAGATCTTAGTGGTAGTCACAGTGGCACTCAAATCTAGATCAATGATCTACTTCCTTTTTTCATTCCCCTTGTAGGGTTCTCAATCAGAGTCAGAACATGCATCGGACTCAAAGCCTTCAGCTCAACCACTAGTAACTACTTGGCCTGACACTCACTTGTTTTGTGAGTGGAGCTCTTATGGAACTCACAACACTTTCCTATGTCCTTATTTTTCTTTATGATGTTGTTCTTTTCTTGTGGCTTTGGAGGCTTATCCTTAGTCACCCTGACTCGGCTTTTCCCTTTTCTCTACAGTTTGGGGGCAACTTTCCCTTTCTTCGGATTCAAAAAACCAAAGTCTCGTTTTTTCCTTTTAAGATTTTGCTCAATCTTGACAGTGTGTCGGTACGTTGTACCAAGCAAGGAGATGTCCACGAACTCGATCTTATCTTGTATGTACTTGTGTAGGTAGTTGTGTTACTTGAGTACCAAATGTTTCTCAAAATCCTTGATATCCAACTTTGTGCTAAGGCTATGAAAAAAATTGGTAAACTTTAGCACTTCTTGATCCCTTCCCTGTCACAGTGTGGTCCACTTTATGTATTTATCCTTGTAGCTATTGATACAGTAGTACTTGTCCTTGATGGTGTCCCAGAACGAATCCCAAGTGGGTGTGGCTAAAAATAGTGAGGGTGTAATTTCATCCTTCTTCTCATAGTATGTCTCCCACCAGTACTTGATATGGGGGGCAGCTTTGAGAAGAGCAGAAGTAACCTTCTCCTGGCTCGAAAAATTATGAATAGAAAAATATCCTTCTAACAGATTTAACCATTTCTCTATGGGATCTATATATATCTAACCCTCAAAGATGGGAATGTCAAAGTTAACTTGTACATTAAAGGGTGGGGTGCTTCTAGAGTAGATGTTGGAAGTAGATGTGTTTCCCTTGGGTAATTGTTGAAGGATCTGGGCAAAGTTGTCCATCATTGCGTTCCTCTATCACTCGAGGGCTTCTTCGAGAAATATTTTGAAAGGATCTCCTGCCCCCTCGTATTTATTTATTTTCACTATGGGAGGGCATCGGGATTTTCAAGGCTAGTCTTGCAAAGGTTCGATCAGTTCAATCCCTAACTCATTATATGCGAACCTCATTGGGGACATGCAAACAAAAACAGAGAAAGAGCTGATCCCTATGATACCACTGATCCGAATTTAAACAAGAATGAAAAAAATTACAGAAATAACCATGAACAAAAAGATGTAGTAGAAATAACACTTCATTTCATTAATATCAAATACTGAAATATGCTTACAAATATAATGGAAATAAGACTAGCTCGGGCAACGGTAGCTTATCTCTAAGAAGAGATGTGGTTGCTACATGCCTCTAAATTATGTTATAATGAGGCTCAAGGGAATATTTATTATTGGAAAAGATGAGAAAACCATAAACAACCAAAACCCTAACCCCAAGAGATGTAACATTAAGAGTTTGTTGGCCCCATTGGGGTTAGTTGGACAGCCAACCTCCCGGGGTCATAACTTGGTCATATTATCTTTGTTTGGCGCATACGATACCTTGTTGGAAAGGTCTCTCTATGTTATACAATATTTTTGATAGGTCCATGCCTTCAACTATCAATGAAAAGCTGGTAGCGGACCTCAAAAAAACATCGTTTAGGGGGTCAAAACTATTCCAGGAGATCAATACCCAAAAAACTACTAAAAATAGTAAATGTTGGAATAAACAAGGAAAATAATGAAACTAATTGGATTTCTAGGTGGGATAGGTAGGTGACCACCAATATCCACCTGGATCATAAATTACAATGTTCATGAACCAATCCAACATCTGGTTGTCTTCTCTCCTAACATGAACAACTTCAATATTCTGAAATGGTTTCTTCTACTCCCAACACCATTCCCCATAATTCATGCTTTTCCAAAGACTTTATTGCACCTTTCTCATTCATGAAATTATTTAGGAGCTTCAAATTTCCTTCTATGATAACTTTAGCGACTTTCATTTTAATACACTTTATTCTTTTTATTACCCCTTGGCTCTCAACCTTAAAGTTTTAAACTTGTAGAAATTTCCTAAAAATTTAATTATTTAGCTTTGATAAATCCACTCATTCTAGAGATTCTCAGATTTCCTTTAGAAGCCCCATCGAAACTAACATTTATAAATGCCGAGGTTAATGATTTTTAGAACCACTCTGCTCATTAAAATACTTATTTTTGCATGTTTTCTTCCAAATAAAGAGTTATTTCCCAAGGAAAAGTTTCACATCAATTGGGATTATGGTCAAGGGTTTTTTTAGCATTAGCTTTGGATGTTTCTATTATGGCTTTCTTAACCGAAAACCAAATATATTAGGGGCTTATTCTTTAATATTCAAAGGTATGAGAATTTTTAACTTTTCAAATGAATCAGATTGCAAATCCTGGGATGATTTTCCAAGTCTAAACTATTTTGAAAATGGGATATTTTGAGGGAGGTTTCCCTCATTTTTTTTTTTGAGAGATACTCCATCGAGTTAGCCTTCGAAATATTTTTTTTGCATGAGTCTGCATCAATTTTGAGGATTTATTCAATATTTCACATTTTAGCAATAGATGTTGGTTGCTTTCAACATCTCTCATGTGTTTACTTCACCTTTTGGGCCCAATTCACCCCCTCGGCTTCAGAGCTTATTTCATCATGATTTTTTTTTTTAACTAAATATGACTTGGTTTATCTTAGAAGTTAGTCCAAATGTTGGGAATGCAAATATTTTTATAATGTTTGTTTTATTAGTGATCTGTTGATTCATGATTTCTTTGTAATCATATCTAATGATATAACTCTCTATCCCATCCTTCTTTCATCTAAGTGAATAACTATCTTTCATTATCATAATTATTCTATGATATGATCTTTTATCCAAAAATAGTCTTTCCTTCTCATTGGTTGCAACAAGCCAATCTTTGGTCTTATGTCATTCCTGAAAAGGGACCAATAATCTTTAGGATCTTTCCAGTAACTTTCAGTCATCCTTGATTTATCGTTTCTTCATTGATTCTTATCAATATTTTAGTTTCATTTAATGGGTTGTGTTCAGTCAAATATTTATCCAAAATGACACCTTTTCTCCTTCTCCAATATCCTAAAAGCATTTATCTGTTATGCACCAAAATCCTTTGACAATGTTGTTTTAGATTGAGGATCTCTTTGGAAGATCTTATACTACGGAATATCATAAGTAATTTTGTTTTAAAGATATTGTTCTTACATTATCATATTCCATAAAGTATTTGGTTTATATAGGACCCTTCAAAAGAGTTTTGATGCTAAAGCCTTGGTTTCTAGACCCCTTCTTATACCCCATCGTCTTTCTTGGGTTTTGATAGTTTCTTCCTTGGTAGTACATGCCATGCTTTTATTTTTAAATTTTGCTACATCCCATTGAATATTTTTTGGCAGTTCAAGTTTACTATTTAGATATTACTTTGAAATTTTAATGGTGCATTAATAAAAATTCTATGATAAACTTAAGAATGACCATTTCCACTGATTGAATATAAATTATCTACCTGCAAAAAAAATGTTTATGTTGTACCATACTTCCTTCCTTTTCTTGATTTTATTTATACTAGGTTGCCAATTTATGGATATGTTGGCACTAGCTAAAAGTGGGAATCTAAGTCTCAAGATATTTTTTTGGGAGGGTTCCTCTATGGAAAATTCTTTTTCGGAGATTCTTCTTTGAACTCTATTAGCTATTTTGGATGAAAATATCTATGATTTTTTCACACTTATAATATGTCTGAAAGCTTCTTGAGTATTTTAGAAGTTCCAAATCTTCTTAGATCAGGAATTATACTCCTTCAATACCTTAGGAATACCATAAGTTTACCTATAAGTAATCCCTTTCAATGTGTGGTCTTTATCCCTTTATTAGAGTTTGGAATGGCACCTTGTCCTTGCTAGGTGAGTAAGCCTAGATTATGGAATAGGCCATTGCAACATTGATTCTTGCCATGTCATTTCCAAGATTCTTCTTCAGGATTTTACCCTCTTGAAGTTGCAATGGAATAGAGACAAAGAAGCTCTCTATCAAGGAATGAATAAACCCCTAAGTAAGAAAGCTATTAGTTATGGAATCTAGCCCTATGCAAAGGAACCTTTCTCTCTTATAGGAGACAAGAATTTTGTGAAGCCCTTGCCACTCCTCGAAATCCTTTCAACATACTCGTTTTCCTAGGAACCATGCCATCCCTCCTAGACTCGACCCCTAGTCCCTATTTTCTCACATAGCCTCCCTTTATGACATCCCTTAACAACTTATTATCTACATCCCCTCTCCCTCCTCATTTCACCTTTTCACTAAGAGGGACACCAGGAGAGTAGTTAGAGCTATGAGTACCAACAAAATAGAAGATGAGGAAGGGCTTAAAGCTTAATTCCTTAAACACAACATCCAGACTCTTTGTTATGACCAAAGGACATGAATTAGGACTATTGTTCGTACTTTTATGCTCATATTGTTTCTATTTCTAGTAGCTTTCAAAGTTAACGATGGTTGCCACTAAGGGATTTCATGCAGTTTTTCACTTTACAACTTTAGTTAGATTTGCAACTTTTCTTGTAGACAAAAAAATAACTGAAAAGCAAAATTTAGGATTTTATCCATTTCAACTTTTGTGCCTTTTCCACCCATGCCTCAGGCACTTCATTACATCTTCAATCTATCAAATTTTATTGGAGGTTTTTCTTAACTCAACATTTTTTCACATACCAAAGACCATGGATCATACCATCACTATCTTCTTAGAACCACAACTTTCAACTTATATATGCTTTGCTTCCTAGAATCATGACATTCAACTTGTATCTACCGTACACAGAAACTATTAATTATTGACATGTCTAAAATCATTCTTCCTTTGAAAGAACAAAAGAAAAAAGTGAGAAAGACTAATTTCCAAGAGATGAAGAAAAATAAAGAAGTACAAAATCTTGATCATTTAGCATGCATCTAAATGTAGTCTTGTTGGACATCCTTTTTGTATATTTTTTGATATGCAGGCCTTTGATATTTGGGTAATGGAGAAAAAAAATTGCAAAAAATAGTAGTTCTTTAAAGTCTAACGAAATTGGGTTTCCAAGGAGCCTTGATCAATGTCATTGCCTCGATTAATTTGAAATGGGACTAGTGCAATGGAATCTTACTCAAAATCAACCCTCTATTTGCACAAGTATTATTGGGGGTTAACATGGGAAGTATTCCACCTACAAGCCCATTGGTTAAATTTCTACCAATAATGTGGATACCTTGTTGAATGCCCTAGTGTGGAATTTTTTTCAGGACAGATCCATATGTAGATGTTCTTGAGTGAGCATATAGTTGGTGACTTACTTGATGGGGACCAATTATTCATTTGAGGAAGAAGAATTCATGGGAATTTTCAAGGTCTTGAAAGTGGAGGTTTTGAGTGCTAGTCAAGATAGTTACTTTTTCAGTCGGTGACTTGAATGGCCATTGATCAATATGTTGGGTTCTTGTGAACTACGTTGTTTTCTACATCCAGGAGATACCACTTATAGAAATAAATTAAGAGGTGGCAAGTTCATCAACTCAAGGTAATGATATATTTTTATCTTCCATTCTATAATATTAGAATGTGGTATTTGTGACTGGGGGTTTTGATAATGAATCTCCATTAGTAAAATGTCTTAAAGTTGTATGTGAAGTTAATTAAAAAGAGGCTAACCAGAATTCAAATTGAGTTAAAGTGGAGACTGAAACTAATAGGGTAGGATAAAATGAGTATTCAGAGTCCCCTGCTCATTGAAGTTATTAAGAGTTCTGGTTGAGGAGTTTGATTATTTCACTTACTTTTATCTTTCAATTTTAGAACTTTAAAACTCATTTCAGGACATTAGGCAGCTTATGTTCATAAACCTATACTTTTAGTTTTCAAAAAATATTTTGAAAAAATATTTCTGTTGATTTTGAAATATTTCGACCTCTAGGATCATTTGAAGGTTAAAATTTTTCTTCTCTAGCTTAATGATGAGTTAGGATCTGCCTCGTTTTCTGTTCTGATTAAGATTCTTTTCTTATTGTCGCAGTTAAATTATGTCTTATAACAAACAAATATATGATGGAAATACCCTACTCTGTGTCAAAAATCCAAAATCTTTACGCTAATAGATGCATAACCATCAGTATATGTTATAAAGTTAGGGGATTCAGTCATCAAAGAATCTTGATCTGGTAACAAATAGCATGTGTTTTTTATGCGTTCTCATTATATTGGAAGTTGCCACTAAGGAGGCTATCATTTAGTAAGGGCCAAAATGGACATAGAGGTTCCCTTTAATTTGTTTGTTAGCTAGCAAGAAATAATTTTCTGATCTATAGGAAATTGGATGAAAAGGATGGCAGTATCAGTGAATTACATTTTCTCTAATAGGCAATTGATGCAAGAACCTCAGGATCTTTATTTGTAGCTCCCTAATATACGTAATCGGCTCTATCATTTTTTATGTCTTAACTATTTTTTTCACTCTTCCAATAAAAATCTTGTGTGAAGTTTGTATAAATGTGTGATTAATTTTTCTATCAAAGATATTCTTAGACCATAACTCTAACAAGAAATAGAAGTTTGTGTAAGGATTTTAATTTCTATAGCATTAGAACCCTTGATCCCCAGGGCATTTACATATTCCAATTTCCTATCTAAAAGGTTACCAACAAAATCGAAGGATGGCCTAATATAGTCATAATGCAACTTTAAAGTTTGTAATTCATGTATTCATTAGTTTTGACTTGTTTGCAATTAATTAGTGGTAAAGAAATTAGTTTCCACCCGTAGATCAAGTGGCTAAGAGGAAAATTTGTGACATCACTCACCAAGGTCCAATCCCAATTTGTGAGTCAATTTTTGTTGATATGTTGACTTGGCCTTGACTCTTGAGCCTTGAAGAAACCATTTTACACATGGTACCATCCTTAGAATGGGGGGAGGTTCTTAGTGGGTTTCTTTGGAAATGGGTTTTATAGAAAGAAAGGAAAAAAATTTATAAGTGATTTAAAAGAAACTACAATTATATTACTCCCTTTTTCTATCTTTTATCCATCTTATTAGAGAATGGGTTAACTTGATAGTTAAGATATATGTTTTTCAAACCATATGCTATCTTTTCTTGGAGCATATCATATGTTTTAAGCCTCTTATTTATGATCAATATTGTTAATTTTAATTTTAATATGGATGGAAGAGGTGTCTATTTCCTTGTCTTATTGGATGGGAAAACTTCCACCATGCAAAATTGTAGTAGAATAGGCTTTGACATGGATTTTGTATTTTCCACATTTACTCATATTTATGAAAGGTTAAAACCCATGGTGTATTTGATGAATTGATGTTTTACATCTTTTGAGTTGGTGTAGTGGTTGTATTATGTATCCATGATAAATGATTTCTTATGATGTATCACAAGGTAGCCATTGATTCAACTAAAGGATCATACTGCATAATTGTTGAAGTCAAGGATTAAATCATTTCACAAGAAAACAAACCCTATATGTTGTAATCTCAACCTTCTTGTTTCGTTGTCTAAGGAATCAGCTATAGCTAGAAAGAATTATGTATGCTTGAATGTGCATGGAGAAAAACGACTAGATGAAAATTCATTTCATTCATTTATTTTACTTCTAGCTCTAATTTTCTCTAGTTTTATAGTTGTTGATCCTTAGGATGATTTTAATTGTATAACAAGGGAATTCCATTCATTTTCCAAACATAACCAAATAAGTATTGTAAATATATTTATATGAAATTTAAGTAATACAATAACATTTCACACATAGAAATAGAAAACAATGTGCTATGTACATGAACAATACATTTATGGTAGTTTGGCAACACCACATTAGAGTACCTTACATCATCTTTGTTGGAAATGGGCACCAACCATGTATGTTTGTCATGAAAACAATGTAACATATGCCTATAATATTAGACATCATTTTCCCACACATGTAACATCTAAGTGGCTAATATTAATACTACTTGCCTTGTTGATTGTAACTTATTGTGAAATATGGTACCCATACCATTTTACCTTTGCATATTTTCCTGTAGTTTGTTTTATCACAGGAGGATATTTTTCATCTGGGATGGCCCATAGATGATATTCCCAATAACATAAACTCTTCATTGACCTATTTGATAGCCCATAGTCCTGAATTTTAATGGAGTTGAGTTTTACTAGAATTAGGAGTTATTTCCTATTTACTACTTCTATCATTTAATCCTCTATATACTAAAAATATTAACCCCTCTCTAGGGTTTGTGCTTGCGAGTTGTTTTGAACTAACCTATTTGGGAACTTTGGAATTATTACACTATCTTATGAGCACAATGAAACTGTCACTATAAGAGTTTTATCTATAAGTCAAAGGTGATATCTGAAGTTTGAACCATGTCTTACCTACTCAAAATAGAAAAATATGGAAAAAAAAATCAATAAGGTCCATTTGTCACTACTACACATGAATCTCCCCATTTTCCCTGAAGGATATTTTGCTACTTAGTTCTATCATACTTGAGAGGCAAGACCTTTATAATCCTCATGATTTTTGGGTAGTAGTGAGTACAAATTTTATTCTTTACTTGGTTATAAATTGCACTTCATAATAGAGTTTTATAACTTCTATTCAATAACTCCAGTTCCTATGTATGATATGTCCTACTTTGACATGTTATTTATTATGAATGAATTAAATTACCAGTGACAGGAGTGAATCATTGAAGTTAAGGGACGATGCTCTGATATTTTTCATGTTGTCTGCATTTTCAAACATAAAATGGATATATGCATCGATTGTAATGTGCATGTCGATAATTTCATAAATATGTAATTCCTATGTGAAAAGAAAATACATTAAGGTTCATATGATTTGTAAAAGCAAATAAATTGGATTCATGGAGTCTTTTTTTGGCTTATCTTGTAGTGCATAGGAGATAGATCATTCTTTGGAGAAGAAAGGTGTGGATTCATGTTCCACTATTGGATCTAGTGTTTTATCTATGTAACAATGTACTTGGGATATCTCATTCATAATCAAAATCTGTATGAGCCAACACTTCTTCGTATATGTATCATAGATATAGTAGGACAATTCTTGTTATGTTAGTGGTATATGTCGCTTTAATTACATGCTAGTTTAATGAACTAATTCATTGCTTAGATATGGTTATTTTTGAATTAGCATTGTTATGTTTTCATGATTGTTTCTTATTATGTGGACTAATTTGTAGGTCACCAACAAGGCTTCCTCTTCATTCTTGGGTTCCCCTTTCAGATAATACTATTACTTTTCTAACTAGAGGCTCATTTTCCTTTACCATCCTTGGAAGTTTCCCTTATGCACCTTACATTGGGTGTCTCACAAAGCTTTCATCTTGATGCCCAAAGAGGTACTGGGATATCTTGTGTGTGATTATAACCAAGGCATATTTTTGAAACCTTTCCATTTATGGTTAGACTGTGTAGTTGGATGGGACTCTTATACCAAATGGTGTGAGCTCTAATTGGGACTTCACATCAAGGAGATCCCGTTACATGTTGGAGACATCCAACACTATCAACATTTTGGTGCTAGAAGGAGGGCTAGATGACAATTTGAGCTTGTGAAGTTTGTTTGAACTTCTTACCTTTAATGGCTTCATCCCAAATCATAATCCCTAGGTGTTTTTTTGAAGCTTTATATATTTCATTCCCTGCAACATTTTTACATGACTTATCACATTTTAAATTTGATGGAAAGCATACGGAAACCATAATTGATTATGTAATTAAGATTGTTCAATTATGTTTTTCAAGTGGATTTCATTCTTAATAAATCCTTGTGAGGTTGGTTACCCTTACAATAGATGGTCATTCTAAGAAATGGTGTTATTGCTTACCCACTGCTTCAATCTCATCCATTAAGAAATTGGTTAACAAGCTTCATTTTGTTTTAAAAAAATATGAATATCAAGATGTTAATGAAATTTATCTTCTTATAATGGAATCGAATGAATCACTTGAACATTTTGTTGATAGATTCTTCCATTTTTGTTATGAATTTCCAAATGAGTATGTGGATTGGCAATTATTATATGGAAAATTATGTTTCCTATTTAGGATTTCAAGGAAATATTTTGAATCTAATTCATCATGTTCTCCTAATCAACAAGAATTTCAACATCTTGAGGAAGCACCAGATATGTCTTTTGTTTTGTATCCCCCTCCTTTTGATGTTTCGTGTTTTCAACCTAAACTGATCACTAAATAAGAACATCAATTTGTCGATGAAGAATTGACTTTTCTTTCACATACTTCCCTTGATGATAATTTGTCTATTGAATATAGTGATATAATTGCAAATTCTCAAGAAGTTTGATCAAAACTCAAGAGACACACTTCAACTCTATTGATCTGTGCAATTTCATTCAAAATTTAGAAAAATAATTGCAAAAATGCAATAAGAAAAACCACATATGCACAATATGTTTCTAGCCAAACCTAGCTGGGAAAAACCCCTCAAGCCTAATTGCGTTAATCATGTCAATAGATAATGTATTACAATTTCTTTACCACTTTGAGCAGAACCTGCAAGTGAATAACCTGTCTCTTTTCTCAATGAGAAGCTTTGACATAGACTTACTCAATTTTAGCCTATACTTGAGCCCATATTTCCTTATGCAAATACTAAGGAATTAGCCCCTATTTTTTAGAAATTTTCCTCCAATTGATTGTGTAATTCCCAAGGTTTCATCATCTAACTACATACAACACCTGTACACTCAAACTAGTTTAAAATTTCTTATTACGCTAACTTGGAATATTCACCACGGCTGAGGAACTCAAATTCCTTGCATGCACTAGCTATTTTGAGTTGATTGATTAGTTAACTAGATTATCATTGAGTTATATTGGTATCCCACTACACAATTGGCCTTGCACTAGTTCTATTAATAGCTGGAACTATTTTAAGTGAGTACAACTAGAAATAATCGATCTTGATTGCTACAAACTAGCAATCACACATGATTATTTAAACTCTAATACATATAACTCAAATTTATTGAGCTAACTAAGTCACAATAGCCATGTCACCTTATTCATCTACCTAAAAGTATTATGCTAATTTGGAAATTCAAATTTTCTCAATTTGACCAAGACAAAGTCAAATTGATACATTCTTGCAACACATATCAACACTCCCTCTTAGCAAGAAAAGGATTATCAACTACCCATATCTTGCACCTGTGGAATTTGAAATTTCCTCTTGAAAATCATTTGTTAAGATGTCAACATCTTTCTCCTCTATCATAATGTATTGTAGAAACACTATCCACCTCTACACGCATTCCTGTAAATGAAGATATTGGATATCTATATTCTTGGATCGATCATGAAATGTCAGATTCTCAGAGAGATTAATGCAATTTTGATTATCACAATAGATCATAGTTGGATCCATCATATGACCAAACAGTCCCACAAATATCTTTCTTGTCTAGATCACCTCACAGGTTTCTTGACTTGTGGTCATGTATTATGCTTCTGCTGAGTTGAGCACCACAAATATTTTCTTCCTTCTGTACCAAGACATAGTTGCGGACCCAACACTAAAAATTCCAGCTTATGTACTCTTTTGTTCGAATGGACTCTGTATCCAATCTACATCTGTGAATCCACACAACTTCACTCCCTCTTTATGTTTGTACCATAATCCATATTGGGTAGTGCCTTCGAGGTGTCGTAAAACATGCTCTGCTTCCTTGCAATACAATTTGGTCAACCTAACCATATCTTAGCTCAATTGGTTGACTACATAGCACATATATGGTCATGTGTTCACAAGATATACCTTTGAACCCACTAGTTGTTGGTAAATGGTAACATCAACCGCTTTACTTATACATGCATTCTCCTTCTTCTAGTTGGTCACTAGATGTGTCTCCATGGATTTACAACTCTCCATGAAAAAAAATCGCAGCATCTTGGTAGCATATTTTTCTTGAGACAAAAAAAATTCCCGATCACCTTTCCATACTTCCAACCAAAGGAAGTAGTGCATGAGACCCATGTCTTTCATATGAAATTCCCTTGCAAGGTCCTCCTTGCAAGAGTTGAGAAGTTACTCATCACTTTTTAATATTAAATCATCAACATATAAAACAATGATAAGCAATTTACCTTCTACTAGAATATGAGAGAGGTCCACAACCACTTCACTTTTGTTGAAGCCCAATCCAGTGAGATAACTGTCAATCCTGGTGTACCAGGCTTGGGGTGCTTCTTTGAGATTGTACAATGCTCACCTGAGTCTGCACACATGGGACTCCTAATAAAATGTGTCAAAACTTTTTGGTTGCTCAATTTACACTTCCTCCTCAATAACACCATTGAGAAATGTTTTTTTTACATCCATATGGTGGATCTTTCACCCCATCCGTGTATCTAGTGAAATGATTGATCTAATGGATGAATACCTTGCTATAGTCATTTCCCTTTAACTTGAGACAATCCTTTGGCCATAAATTTCACCTTATACATATATATCCTTCTGTCTGATGCATTCTTAACCATGAAGATCCATATTAAAGCCACAATTGATTTATCTTCCAGTCTTGGGACCACTTCCCAAACATTGTTCTGCATGATAGATTTGTATTCTTCCACCATTGCATCAACCCAAACAGGTTTCTCTACCTCTCCCTCCAAAGAGGATGGATCAATATCTACAAGCTCAGTCATTAGAGCCATGTATCCATTGTACCTCTCAGGTGACCTCCTTTTCCTATGCAAATTTGAAGGAGATCCCACATTCCCCCTCACATCATGCACCAATCTATCAGCTTCCATGATTCCTTTTCTACATTCTTTGGATGGTTGTACTTAAGAGGATGTCTCCACTCTAACTCCTCTCTGATCCTCCAATTATGGCTACTTCACAACTTCTCGAGGCTCCTTATGAGGCTCCTACTTTGGAGCTAAAAGCTCCTCTTCTAGTGGAATCTGAAGCTCCCTCTCAAGAGAGAACCACACCTATTTCTCCTCATCAAAATTTACATCCCTTCACACAACTATCATTTTGAGGTAAGGTAAGTATGCATGGTAAGTGTATGGAATTTTGGTGTAACCCACAAAAACTACCAACTTCATTGTTAGCTCAAGTTTCTTCCTAGAATATTTGGAGACATGGTAGTAAATAGAGGCTCCAAAAATTCTGAAATGAGACACATGTGGATTCTCCATGGGAAATCCTCCTCTGATGTAATCATACCAATAATTTGTTGATGACTCTGATTCTACAAGTAGGCATTTGTGTTACATGCCTTTTCCCATAAGCGCAGTGGCAAACCTTGGTCATGTAAGATAGCTCTCACATCTCCCACAATGCTATGGTTCTTCCTCTCAACTAACTCATTCTGTTGTGGGTTGTGGGGTGTTGTCAACTCTCTTTGAATACCTTATTTTTCATAGAAATAATTTAAATCATTCAAAACATACTCACCTAAATCATCGCTCCTAAGATACTTCACTTTCTTGCTAGTCTCTTTCTCAACTAGTTCTTTGAATTCTACAGACTTTGAGAATGTGTCATATTTCTTTCGAATGAAGAATATCTGACACTTTATTGAGAAATCATCGATAAAAATAATAATATACTTATGTGTGGTAGTGGAAGTTGACAGGAAGTGTCCACATACATCAGAGTGGACTCTCTCCAAGACTACATGCGTTTTAAGGCACCATGATGCAAATGGACCAATATCATATTCCAAAACTCACTGACATCGTGACTCGCCACTTTCTCTGTCTCCAATTCTAATGTGAATCTAGTTCTGATGGAGAATTTAATTCACAAATTATAACAAGAATCACAAACATGAAATAAGAAAAAACATAAATGCATAGTGTTTTTCTAACAGAAGCCAACTAAATAAAACCCCTCAAGCCTCTTTGCATTAATCAAATGAATAGACAATTTATTACAATTTCTTTTCTTCTCTGAGCACAACTTGAGCCCCTATTTCCTTGTCCAAATCCCGAGGAATTAACCCCTAATTTAGGAATTTTCCTCCAATTTGTTTGCACAATTCCCAAGTTTTTTTCATCTGGATGCATGCAACACCTGTATACTCAAACTAGTTTACAACTGCTAGTTACACTGCCTTGGAATCTCCACCATAACTAAGGAACTCGAATTCCTTGCATGCACTATCTATTTTGAGCTGATTTATTGGTTAACTAGATTATCACTGAGGTAGACTGTTGTCCCACTGTACAACTAACCTTCCACTAGTTTTATCAATATGTCAAACTAGTTTAACTTAATGCAACTGGAAATAACTGACCCTGATTGCTACAAATTGGAAATCACACATGCTTAACTAAACTCCAATCTCTATAACTCAAATTTACTGAGTTAACTGAGTGACAATAGCCATCTCACCTCAGTTAACTACCACCAAGTTGTCTGTTGATGTGGAAATTCTAATTTTCTCAATTTGACAAAGTTAAAGTCAAGTTGAGACTTTCTTGCTACACTTCTCAACATCATATGATCCTATCAATCAATTATATTTAAATATTGATACTCCTCTTGTTGGCCCTTAACATGTTAATCAATTGGAATCCTTGGACAAATAAGACCATGTTGATTTCTTTCTTTTTTTAATTTTATGGTGATGATTGTTCAACTCTCATGGACGAATCCTTATTCTCGTAAGAAGATTCTGATTTGTAGAAGTTTCATATGGAGTCTGATGCAATCATCGAAGATTTTCTTTCAAGTATATCTCATTTTGATCGAGAATATGACATGCTTACCAATGAGTATTTTTAAGGTAATCTCAAAATCTATATGATCAACCTCAATTCTCTTTTGAATCTCATGAATTTTTATGAGCCCCATAAATGGGTAATTACATGGGCTCATTTTTCCTCCTAACTTATATTAATCCACCATTCTCATTAGTTTATTGCATGTTTTTTATTATATTTATGCTAATAGAGTGAGTTGGGTTGGCCATTATGCCTTGAAGTCTAATGTGAGCTTAATGAAGATTTTTGGTCAATTTTGGAGACAAAGTCAAAGATTTAATGAAAATTTGGCAGAAAATATTTGAAGAAGAAAAGGGACAAGATTTATCGAAGGGTGTCCCCCTCATTTATGACTCCCTACTTCTAATTCTCCTTCAAAAATCTTGGAGCACAAGCAGCCACATCAATGCACCAAAGGGGCAACAGAGCAAGTGAAGGATAACTTCTGTCTATCTCAAGCATTGGGAGCCAAGGCTTCTTGATTTCAAGGGAGCTATTTGGAGCTCCAGTTGTATAAGTGGAGAGGCCTAGGGCCTCATTAGGTTGTTGGATGTTAGTCAAATTTTTGCACTTTTGTCGTAACTTTTCTCTACTCAACTTCGAGCTTACTTTTGTAGACAGTTTCACGCAAACTTATTGTTATTTTGATAATGAAGTTGAGATTGTTTCTGAGCTAGCACTGAGTTACCTCAGAGGGTTTAATCTCTTGGGTTAGGGCCCAATCCAAGTAGCCAAGCACCTCTTGTTTTGTATTTACATGTTTTGTTTCAGTTTATGAATGAGTTGTTGATAGATAGATTTCTTTCTTAGTTAAGAATAGGTTGCTTTTGGTAATTTAAAAGGTTGTTTCCATTTTAGTTTGGTGTAGCAATTTGAACAGTGATAGAAGAAGATAAAAAAGGGCCATCAATAGAGTCCTAGCCTCCTTTCTCCCCTTTGGGACTATAAACTGAGGCCAAGACCCTCTTGCTACCACAAAAAACACAGATTTGTGTTTGCCATAGGATTTCTAGTGTTGCAGCTTGTTAGAAGGCTCATGCTTTGCTATAGATCTATTTCACCATACTCATTTCTGTCTATGCAATAAATTTCCTTCCATGTTTTCTATCCATATTGAATTGTTCAGCATCTACTTTCCTAGATCAGAATTTAGACTAGTTTGATGAACAGTTTTGTTATTTTAGTGTAGTTAGTTTCTTTGCCTGCTTAGTCTCAATGTTTGATTTTCAGTTCTCTTGCAGTACAACTCTTCTCACAATAATTCAACCATTTAGCCATCGCCATCTCTCTTTGATCCATGTTCCATAAGTCATCCAAAGTCCCTCACAAATCTTCCTAACTCTCTACACTTTTCCCATGAACTTTCCTCTCTTTCCTTGAACAAGTCCAACCATCTTTCTCTTCCCTAGTCCTCCTTGAAGAAACTTGGACACCTTAACACATCCTCCTAGCCATAAAATACCCTTTCAAACCATTTTCCCACTTTCAAAATATCTAAAACAACTCTCAACATCCTCCTGTAGACCTCTTGTAGATCCCCTGCAGCCTCTTGTAGATTTTCCTGTATGTGTCTTTTTGAAGTCCGATTGTAGGGATAGCCTCCAGAAGGCCACCTGGGACCTCCTAGGGCCCCTCCACACCTTCCTACACCTATGCAAACTCCAAAGTTTCCCTCCATGACCACCTAATTGCTTCCACATTCACAAACAAATAAATTACATGCATGACAATTTCAACTAAAAATACATAAAAATCCAAAAGATGTTTTTTTCTCATTTCCTTGTAGAAATAGCTTGAGTAGATGTTGTTTTCTTCCTAAGCAGGTAATGGCATTCATTTCATGGCTTTGCATCTCTCTTTCTGCAGAAGTAGGATTAGTTGGTTAATTAGGTTTTGCTAGGTTTACTTCACATTTGAGTCTTCTTTCTCTTTCTACAAGTAGAGTAGCCTCTGTAGAGTGAGATTTCCTTTCTTTCATCACATATAAAGCTTTTTCTAGAATTCATAGAAGTTGGTTGGAGCTCCTAGTGATCTTCCACGAACTGACCAAGTGACAGCCTACAGTAAGAACTAGTACTTGTGCATAGAACACCGTCGCTTCCAAGTTTGTTACAAACTACTGGGTTGATAAAAGTAAAGTAGGAAGCCCAGGAGTTGTATTATTGATGCAATACTGGTGCTCACTACTTTTTGGCACTGTTGCTGGGGAATCATCAGAGTATTGTGTGATTGCTTCTTTTCTTCTATTTCCTAGTGCAACATTCTTCTAAGTAGTTTATTTCAGCAAAAGTAGAGTAGTTGTTTCTTTCAATTCCTGCATTTCCTTGCTTTCATTTCAATTCTGCAATTTCCGTTCCAACAAAAGTAGATTAGCCATTTCCTTGCTTTCATTTCAATTTTGCAATTTCCATTCCAACAAAACTAGATTAGTCTTTTCCTTGCTTTCACTTCAATTCTACAATTTCCATTCCAGCAAGTTCGTTTGAGTTAGTTGCAATTTGTTTGTTCAATCAATTTCAGTTTTACAAGTACAAGTAGTGAAAAAAGCAAAAACTAACCAGCAGATATTTCCTTTCATGCCTCATAGGAATAGAGATAATTCAGGAAAATCTTACCCAACACCCCCACCACATCACATAGCCACCCTTCTCTCTTCTTCAGTGGTAGTGATCAAGAAGAACCTTTAAGTGAACAACCAAAGATATTTGAAGAACCTATAGGGGAAGAGGAAGAAGAAAACATCCCTTGTCAGATAATGGCTAAAAATAGAAATGCTAGGGGGGATGGAGAAACTGTAGAGGGTACCTTTCCCATTTGAGAGACCAATGGGGACACTAAAATGAAAAACATAAGCCCTTCAGCCCTACCTCAGTTCCATGGATTGACTACAAAAGATCCTTACACCTTCTTGTTTCAGTTTGTTGTTATCTGTCAAACCTATGACTATGCAGAAGATGAGAAAAAGTTGAAACTATTCCCTTCTACCCTCAAGGATGTAGCATTCCACTGGTTCATGGGGTTACCTGGCAATAGCATCACAACTTGGGCTCAGACCAGCAAGCTTTCAATAACAAATATCGAGCCTATTGTAGGTCAAAAGACACCAAGGAAGAAATCTTATGAATGACCATGGGAAGTGATGAATCATTGGAAGATTATGAAGAGAGGTTGCATCTCACTTATAAAAGGGCCAGGTGCACACTTGACCCCGAATCGCTGAAGTCAGTCCTACTCAGGGGAATTCCAAAAGACCTTCTAGGCACCCTCCATTTGTTGGCTAGGGGAACCATCTACCAACTACCTTATGAAGACATAAAGACTATTTTTAGAAACCATTCTAGGGCAGCCAGAAAGAGAGGTAGGGGGAATGAAGCCATAGTCAATACCTCGTCATCCAGTTCATCCATGAAAGGTGAACTTGGACACATGCCGGAAGACTTCAAGAGTGAGATGTTGTAGACTCTTTCCATGCAAATGGATACCTTGCATATCAAAAGGAAACAAGAGGAAGAAGAGAGGGCTTTGGCCATTTTTTGTCCTAGGTGCATCAAGAGGCATCTTAGGAACGAATGTCTGTTGAAATCTATAGAGGTTTGTTCAGTCTATGAAGAAAATCATTCTATAGATAAGTGCCCTTCCTTGCCCAGACTTAAAGTGGTATATCAAGGGGACGAAGAAGCCACTGAACCACTCTATTTCATGATCCAAAGGAGACCACGTGGACTTAGATCATACCTATAAGGAATGCAAGGGACACCTCAGGCATACTACAACCCCAACTAAGCCACTTCCATACCTTCTTGGGGCCCTCCTGCTTATCCTTCCTAGTCCACACCTCCTCCTTCATACTATCCATCTCAATATCATGCCCAACCAACTACTTATGCATTTCAATCCTATGCTCAACCACAATCTCAGTGGAATTTATCTCATCAGTGGTGGAGGCCCTAGTACAAATCTCCTCCCACTCTTTTGCCTCCACCACCTACTCAACCACAACCATTTCCTCCTGCTCCACCAAGGCAACCCAAGATGCATGCTCAACTGAACCCAAACCCAATCAATAAAGAAGGTCAGTAGGTATATAGTGGGGAACCATCATGCCCAACCTATGGTATGGAGATTTAGGAGATTAACCTATGATATGGGGAGGTTCTCCCAGATAGCTAGCCTCCCCCTCAGGAGATTGAGGAAGATAAAGAGGAAAGTGAACCAAAAGAAATTCCACCCTTTCCTAAGCGACTATCTGGGACAACACAACCCACCCCAGAAGAAACTGAACTTCTGGGAGAATTGTAACAGTTATGTGTAAAGATACCACTTCTCCAAGCCATAAAGGATGTGCCTATATATAATAATATGATCAAAGAGAAGTGCTTCAGGCATCTAGGCAGGCGCAAAAGGATGCCCCAACCATCAATGTCATAGGACAAATGTCTGACCTAATGTTGGGGTAGGTGATCTGTCTAAAATATCTAGACCTTGGAAGCCTAGTAGTTGATGTCCACATCAATGGCACCATGATCCCACATACCTTGATTGATCTGGGAGCTGCCATTAATGTGATGACAAAGGACACCATGCTCAAGCTCAAACTCTAGGGCTCCTTGAGAAAGACCACAAAGGTACTACAGCTAGGAGACCGCTCCACCGTGACCCCTAAAGAGATTTTGGAGGATGTGATGGTCTCCATTGACTCTTGGGAGTACCCTGCTGATTTCTTGGTTCTCCAGCCGAAGGCAAAACCCACTGGGTATCCTCTCATCATGGGAAGACCCTAGTTGGCCACTGTCGATGCTTACATCAGTTGTCAGGCTAGGAACACGACCATCAAGAATGGGCATATGTCCATGCAGCTAATCCTATACCCTCTTTCCCAACCCCTACTAGAACATGATCTACCTCTCTGGTTGGAAGAGGAGAATGAGGATCAAGTCTATTCTACACCATTGTGTGCAGTAGAAGCTGTCATGGGGGGCAAACTACAAAATACGTGTGATGTCAATGGAAATTTAATTCAGAATTCACCCCTCAGTATTTTTCCATTAGAATATCTAGTGAAAGAAACCCAAGACAATCCCCTAATTGAGCTCTGTGTGGCCGAGCCGACCTCTTTCCATGTTAAGAATATAGAGTTCGGCCCAGAAAGAACCATGAAAATTAACTCATCCCTATCCACCTCCCAGGAGAAAGAATTGTGCATCTTGTTAAGAAAACATTTAGATGCCTTCACCTAGAGTTATAAGGAGATGAAGGGAGCACACCCTTTTGTATGTACTCATCATATATACATTAAGGAAGATTGAAAACCAATCAGGAAGCCTCAAAGGAGGGTGAATCTAGCCCTTAAAGACATTATTAAGGAGGAATTGCAAAAACTACTTGATGTAGGATTCATCTACCCCATCTCTGATAGTGAATGGGTCTCTCCTTTGGTGCTAGTGCCAAAGAAAAATGGTAAGTGGAGAATCTATGTTGATTATCGAGAACTGAACAAGGCCACTAAAAAGGACCATTTTCCTTTACCTTTCATAGATCAAGTGTTAGATGGTTTGGCGGGGAAAATTTTTTTCTCCTTCCTAGATGGGTTTAGTAGGTATAATCAGATTCAAATCAACCCGAAATACCAAGATAAGACCACTTTCACTTGTCCTTGGGGTACCCTTACATACTCGGTCCTTCCTTTTGGTTTGTGCAATGCTCCAGCCACTTTTCAGAGAGTTGTATTGAGTATGTTTTCTGAACTAGTTCATGATGCGGTGGAAATATATATGCATGATTTTACTCATGGTTCTAACTTTCAAGAAACTTTATCTAACCTAGGGAAAGTTTTGGATAAGTGTATTGAAATGAACCTATCCCTCAGTCTGAAAAAATGTGATTTTTTTATGACTGAAGGGACCCTGCTAGGTCATGCAATATCTCAACAAGGATTGCAGGTGGACGCCAACAAAATTGTCATCATCCAAAGGGTCCCACCTCCTCAAAAGGTGAGAGATGTCCAAAGTTTCCTAGGCTTAATGGGATACTACAGAATATTAATTAAAGATTTCAGTACGTTAGCCTCTTCGTTGTTTGGTCTTTTGGGAAAAGAGGTCGAGTTCATATGGATTGAAAAATGTCAAGAAGCCCTAGTTACCTTGAAAATCAAACTTGTGACTGCCCCAATTTTGAGAGGCCCAAACTGGGCCCTACCTTTCCACATTCACATAGACGCCTTGAACAAAGCAATAGGAGCATCCTTGGGACAAATTGATGAAAGGTTACCTTATGCCATATACTTTGTAAGTAAAAACTTGTCAAAGGAAGAGTTAAACTACACGGTCACTGAGGAGGAACTCCTAACTGTAGTGCATTCCTTAAATAAATTTAGACATTACATCACGGGCTATCAAACCTTTGTGCACACTAATCATGATGCGATTAGGTATTTAATGAATAAACGAGATGCAAATGATTGCATTATTAGATGGTTTCTTTTACTGCAACAGTTTGATTTAACCATTGTTGATAAACCTGGTAAAGAAAATGTTCTTGCTGACTTTTTGTCTAGAGTAAATATGCCTGCAAGTGAGGAAGGAATGGTGGATGATCAAATGCTAGATGAGCACCTATTTTCCATCTCAATACTCTCTTCATGGTTTGTTTATATAGCAAATTACTTGGCTTCAACACAGTTCCCACCACACCTGTCCTCGAAGGAGAAAAGCAAGATCGTGAGGAAAAGCGCCCCTTTCACTTGGATTGGGGGCAATCTCTTCAAACTTGGCCCAGATCAGATCTTGAGAAGGTGTGTCAGGGAGGAGGAAGTTTTTGACATTCTCCTAACCTGCCATGATGGACCTTGTGGAGGCCATTTTGCAGCAAAAAGGATTGTCTTCAAAATCTTGCAAATAGGTTACTGTTGGCCCACTCTTCATCAAGATGTGAAGAGATATACCAGCCAATGTGATTGGTGCCAAAGGATGTGGAAACCTACTCCAAAGGATGAGATTCCCATGCAACCTTAAGTGAATTTTGAGCCATTTGAGAAGTGGGGCATGGACTTTGTGGGTCATATCAACCCTCCTTCAAAACATAGGCAATACATCATTGTGTGCACTGATTATCTCACAAAATGGGCAGAGACAAAAGCAATCAAGGCAACAATAGAGGAAAAAGTAGTTGAGTTTTTAAGAGAGAACATATTCTATAAGTCCGGGCATCCAAGAGAACTGGTTAGAGATCAAGGCAGTCAGTTCACTTCCAATTTGATTGAAGACCTACTCACACATCAAAAAATCAAGAACATGACTTCCACCCCTTACCATCCAGAAGCCAATGGGTAGGTAGAAGTCACTAGCAGAGCTTTGGAAGGAATTATGACCAAGGTAGTGAGCAACAACAGAAAATATTGGGCAGATAGACTAGTTGAGGCCACCTGGGCCTACAACACAACATGGAAGACCACCACAGGGTTCACACCCTATGAACTGGTCTATGGGAAGAAGGCCTTGCTGTCAATAGAATTTGAATAAAATACACTAAGGATGGTAGCTCAGCTAGACCTAGACCTCAACCACACACAGAGAGAAAGGATACTCTAGCTTAATGGATTGGATGAACAAATATTGCAGGCCCTTCTCCACATAGAGGTAGTCTAGCTTCAAATGAAAATATGGCATGATAAAAATATCAAGGAGAAGAAATTCCAAGAGGGAGATTGGGCACTACTCTATGAATCAACGTATAAAGACTTCAAAGGCAAGCTGAGGACAAGATGGTTGGGACCCTACACTGTGGAAAAATGCAATGAAAATGGTTTAGTTCTGATCAGAACGATTGAGGAGGAAGCCATCCCCATGCTTTTCAATGGACATAGGTTTAAAATTTACAAGAAGCCCCTCTCCAAGCGAGAGTTCCTTGAAGATCTGAATAGGATAGTGTTGGTAATCGAGCAGGTCTCAGCCTCCACTCCACCCACTCACTAAAGAAGCAGAAAAAAGAAAAATAATAAGGGCTCAAGTGAAAACCTCCATGAGGCACTTGAGTCCCATCATTGGGTTGAAAACCTCCCTTGGAGGCACTCAGGGTAGGCAATTAGGGTGAAAACCTCCTTGAGGCACCTTAGTTGTCTTTAAAAAAAAAACAAAAAAAACAGAGAAAAGAAGGAAGAGGAAATTGACCTTTAAAATGCATTGCAGGTTACAGGTGGACCACAGAAGGCAAGAGAAGATGCCAAAAGGCCTATTTCACCTCCTCCATACTCTTCTCAATCATTTTTGACCTGTCTTCCACCTCACTGTGTGATTTTTCCGAACACTGTGTATCCTACAGGACGCCCTGTGTGTTCTTCAGGAGGCTCTTGTAGAAATCACAGAGAGCTCAAAATGGATTTTAAAAATAGTTTGAGCAGCTATGAAGTTTCATGAAGAGCATGTAGGCCCTCCTACAACTTTCCACCCTCCTAGCCATCCATCCCACACCTGCACCATCTCATTTTCATGGATTTCTTTCCTTCCTACTAAAAGAAAACACAGAAACTAGTTTTTAGAAAAAACAAAGAAATTAAAAAAGAAACACCTCCAATGCTCACCTACAACTTACCAAATACCTCTCCATCACCATAAACATCTATGGTAGCATCCTTACATCTCCCAGCACAAGAATCAACTAGAAATTTTAAAGGGAGAAGCAGCTACATTACTTCCAATAGGATTTCCTGTAGCAGCTGATCCCCTTAAAATCAAGCCACAACAGCAAAGTAGGCGCAGCCATAGGATTGAAGAGGATGTATAAAGCAGATCCAGCTAGAGTGTACCTACACAAAGCAAACAAGCCACACATTAGGGAGCAGAAAGCATAAAAAAGAGGAGATACAAGCATGCAACAACTGAAATACGAGCATGCAGCAACAAAGGAGCCAAGATGCACCACAACATGAAAATTTGACTTGCAGGTAAGTGTCTACCCCTCTCCTCTGTTGCATCTATGTTATTGAAAATATGCATAAGTGAATGAGATGGTTAGGGTTGAATGATAAATGTGGCCGGTTAATTGGCCACCCTCATCAAGTTGGAGATGCCACCACATGTGTGCCTAGTCAACTCACAGAAAATCCAAAGGACAGGTAGTGGAGGTTATACAAACTCCTATGAACTCCGATGCAATGATGGGAAGAAATTGTGGGAAAGAGCATGAAGAGCCATGATGACAAACTAGTGGGGGCCAATGGTCCAAGTATGGCAACGTACCATTTTTCCAATTCACCCTATCACTGGAAATATCTCAAAGAAGACATAAGTATTCCTCCTCGAAACTCCTTCACCACATTTTCTTCCACTTTATTCTTGTCCACTTAGCTGCAACAAGCTCTATACCACCTCCATAGCCTCGAAAACATCTTCCTCTATTGATTTCATCTATATTTCTACTATTAGAGTCCTACAGGAGCAATAACAATTTCTATAGGAGCAGTAATAGGTTCTACAGGAGCACCTATAGCTAGTTCTACAGGAGGGGCAGTAAGCAGCTTTTAAGGAGGAAACACGGGGTTTTTGCTCACATTCTTGCTTGAAGAGGTATGTTCTGTACATACGCACCTGGAATGTTAATATGTGTAAGAAATGAGGCTATTTTGAGGAAGAATTAAGCCTGTAGAAGAGAAGAATTCCATAAAAACATTTATGCCTGTTTTCTTAAAAAAACACAGTTTTTCTCTATTTCCTATGTCTTCAAAAATTTTTGTCTCCATATCTATCGGGGGTGTTCCAAAAGGGTATAAGCAAAATGATAGGGGGATTCATGAGGAAGGAACCCACAAATTCAGTCAGGCTCCATGAACATCCCGAGGTGGTAGCCATTTTCACCAGAGCAAATTGGATGCCATTTTTCGAAAAAATTCGAGGGTTTGATGAAGAAGTGGCTCGGGATTTTTCCCTTGCTTTAGTACCTTTCTCAAAGACCCATGCCACTGTTAATTTCAAAGGTCTCACCATGGAAATCACCCCAGAATTTATCAATAGAGATACCAGCCTTCCCCTTGGATTACCTTGGAGCAAAGATGAAAAGCCAATGGGACAAGTTGCTAAGAAAACCTTCTTCCAACCTAATGAACATCATGTAGAAGAAAAAAATGGCATTAGAAGAACAAGCATACCTTACCCTTGGGATGAGGTCCATTACCAAATCATCAAGTATATTTCCTGTGAAGGGAGGTATGGCATAGTTTATGGATACCATTTTAGACTTCTCCATGAGCTGAGATATGGCATGGACACTCCCACACCCCAAAAACTCAGCATCCCCTATTTTCTCCTGTAGTCCCTTATAGACTCCAAAATTAACTTAAAGGCAGGAGGTCCAGATCAGTTGGCTCACAATGGGTTAATTAAACTATTAGTGGAAGAAGCCCTCCACAATTTCAGAATCCCCATAGCATGGGAAATCTTGAGAAATATGACAAGAGAAGATGATATAAAGGCCCTCACATATGACCACAGTCCTTCTGAAAGTGAGGGGGAGGAGTCCCAAGGAGAAGAAGGGGAGGAAACTAAGGAAGAAATAGAGGAGGAAGACATCAAAACAGAGAAGGAGGAAACTAAAACAGTGGAGGAAGAAACCAAAACAAAGCAAGAGGAAATAAAACCAACAGAGAAAGAGAAGATAAAATGAGAGGAACAAGGGGAAGAAAAGACAGAAGTGTCTCCTGATACCCTAGAAAGGGATGTAGAAGTTGTTTTTTCTACCCTCAACACCCCTATGAAACCCTAACAAAAGAGGAAGAGGCGAACATCAAAGTACTTCAGGGCTTGGAAAAGCACAAGGATAAAAATAGGAAAACCACAACCATATTCAACAATGCCTATTGTAATTGAGGATTCACCCACTGTCAAAGGGGAAGAATCTCCCTATAAAACCCCCATAACATATGAAAGAGGAAGTCCCAGATCTTCCACCTAGAAGGAAAGAGTGAAACTATAGTACTCAAAAGCAGCTCTACAGGAGGCACGGACTATTCTACAGGAGACCCTAACTAAGCTACAAGAGACTGAAAAAGTAGAGAAAAGGGTAGAAGAGTAGCCAAAGGGGAAGGAGGAAACAACATAGACCTAAGAACCTCACCCCCAGCCAAGTTTGGGCTCTTACTACAATCTTCTTGAGGGGGGGAAATCATTCCATAGAAATTTGCAGTCCCACTTTTCTTTGAGTTGGAAAAAGAAAGAATAAGGAGCCATAGATGGATGCAAATTGCCAAATCTAAGGGGGTATAGGATATTGGCCACATGGAGAACTATCTTAGAGAGATGGGCAGGGAATTAAGTGATATAATACATAGAGAGGAAATCAAAAGAACAGACTCGAAAATAGAAAATGAGTTGCTAAGAAGACAGCTGCAAGGAAAGGAGACACAATTGTCATGCATGGCCAGTTGTTCTATGGAGGAACTACAATGTAGGACACTAGAAAAATCATATGGAGTGTACCTCAAATACCAATGGCTATAGTTTCAAATCAAGACTTTGGCACAAAGAGGCACCATGCATTTCCAATATTATAAACAATTTACAGAACTATGTGACCAAAGTTCAGCAGAAGACAAGGCAAAGATAGCAAAGTTCTATTTGTATAACATGGCCCTCACTGATATATACCTATGGGACCCCAATGCTAGGCTAGGGGACTTGCAACTGATGGCCACCGCATCATGGATGAATCATGAGATGAAAAGGGCAACATAAATCAAAAGGTTGCTGGCAAAAGAGCAAAATGAACCCTTAATGATCAAAGCTGAGCCAAAAGACCCAATGGCTCTCATCAGTGTCCACCAACTACTTGCAAATAATCCTCAAAGTACCCCTAAGTATATGACTGAGCAGGCTCAGACCATTGCACAGTTTGAGGACATGGAAATATTACTTGGGGAAGGTTGTATTGAGGCTTGTATGAGGAGGTGGAACACTCTCCCACATAGTCTACAAATCAGGGAGTATCACTCCCCAACACAAATGAAAGAAGCATTAAGGAGAGTGCCACTGTACAAGTGCTCTATTCAGAGTTTGAAAGCCAATTGGATTGGCCTCAAATTGAGTCCCCCACTACTGCTAGGCCTACTGGAAGGTGGAAAAGAGGAAGAAGAATAACAACAGTGGGATGAGGTGGACAGAAAGGCAGGATTCCATGACAAAGAAGTGGACCTCACATTAGAAGCATGGGATGTCAGGGAGGCCATCAGGGCCATCAAAGATGAGGAGATGGACTAGTTTCTCAAAGGATGAGCAACACATTCAGTAGGGGGGTGATGATGAGCCCCATAAATGGGTAATTATATGCGCTCATTTTTCCTCCTAACTTAGCTTAATCCACAATTCCCATTATTTTATTACATTTTTTTTATTATATTTATTCTAATAGAGTGAGTTGAGTTGGTCTTTATGCCTTGAAGTCTAATGTATGCTTAATGTAGATTTTTGGTCAATTTTGGAGACAAAGTCAAAGATTTAATGAACATTTGGTGGAAAATATTCAAAGAAGACAACATAGAGGATTTGTAGGAGGGTTTCCCCCTCATTTATGACTCCCTACCTCGAATTCTCCTTGAGAGAGCTCGGAGCACATGCAGCCACATCAATGCACCAAAGAGGCAGCCGAGCAAGTGAAGGACAATTGTTGTCTATCTCAAGCTTTGGGAGCCAAGCCTCCCTGATTTTAAGGGAGTTGTTGGGAGCTCTAGTTGTATAAGTAGAGAGGCCTAGGGCATAATTGGGTTGTTTGATGTTAGTCAAATTTTGACACTTTTGTTGTAGCTTTGCTCTGATCAACTTTGAGGTTACTTTTGTAGACAATTTCATGTAAACTTATTGTTATTTTGATAATGAAGATGACATTTTTTTTGAGCTAGCACTGATTTACCTCAGAGGGCTAAAGCTCTTGGGTTAGGGCCCAATCCAAGTAGTCAAGAACCTCTTGTTTTGTATTTATATGTTTTGTTTCAGTTTATGAATGAGTTGCTGATAGATAGATTTCTTTTTTAGTTAAGAATAGGTTGGTTTTGGTAATTTAAGAGGTTGTTCCCATTTTCGTTTGTTGTAGTGGGTTGAACAGTGATAGAAGAAGATACAAAAAGGCCATCAACAGAGCCTTGGCCTCCTTTCTCCCCTTTGGGACCATGAACAGAGGCCAAGACCCTCTTGTTGTCATAAAAAATACAGATTTGCCTTTGCCATAGGATTTCTAGTGTTGCAGCTTGTTAGAAGGTTCATGCTTTGATATAGATATATTTCACCATTCTCATTACTGTCGATGCAATAAATTCCCTTCCATGTTTTCTATCCATATAATATTGTTCAGCATCTACTTTCCTAGATCATAATTTGGACTAGTTTGATGAACAATTATGTTTTTTTACTGTAGCTAGCTTCTTTTCTTGCTTAGTCACAGTGTTTGATTTTCAATTCTATTGTAGTACATCTCTGCTCACTATAAGTCAACAATTCAGCCATCACCATATTTCTTTGATCCATGTTCCACAAGTCATCCAAAATCCCTCACAAATCTGCCTAATTTTCTGCACTTTTCCCATGAACTTTCCTCTCCTTCCTTGAACAATTCCAACCATCTTTCTCTTCCTTAATCCTCCTTGATGAACCTTATAAACCTTAATGCATCCTGCTAGCCATAAGCTACCCTTTCCACCCATTTTCCCACCTTCAAAACCTCTAAAATAACTCTCGGTATCCTCTTGTAGACCTCGTGTAGATCCCCTACAACCTCTTGTAGATTTTGTTGTAGGTGTTGTTTTGAATTGCGATTGCAGGGAAAGCCTCTAGAAGGCCACTTGGGACCCCCTAGGACCGATCCACACCTTCCTATGCCTATGAAAACTACAAATTTTCCCTCCATGGCCACCTAATTGTTGCCACATTCACAAACGAATAAATCACATGCATGAAAATTTCACCTAAAAATACATAAAAATCCAAAAGATGTTTTTTTTCATTTCCTTGTGTTGGGTTATTTTATATTCTTTTCATGTAGTTAACAAGGGGTTTGAGGGGTACCTGTAACCCCACTTTATGGGGTCTGGGGCAGCGCCCCGAAAAATTTTGATTTTGGACCATATGTTAGGTTGGACAGACCCACCTAGGGTTTTGTGCATGATTTTTGTACATGTTTTCTGGATGCGATGGTTTTTTGGTCCACTGTATTGGACACAATGGTTTTCAGTCCATGGTATTGGATGCGATGGTTTTCGGTCCATGGTATTGGATGCTTTGGCATGTATAAAAATGTATTATAACATTGAAAGGAACATAATGAAAAATCAAGCTAGTAGTCCTGGTTTTAGGATGCAGTGGGAAAATCTTTTTGTATATGTGCTTTATGTGTTATGCTCTCAGATTGTTTATTTTTTTGTTTTTTAGAATTTGTATGTAGGTAATTTCTATATGGGGTTAAAACCTACATTTGGTATCAGAGCTGTTTTTGGCTTCAAGGCGACACCTTTGTTGCTGAGGGGTTTTGCTCGGGCATGTCGTAGACCCTGTTCAATGGGAGATCTGTGAGATTGATTCTAGTGGTGAAAGAAGATGGCGAGTGGTGGAAAGATAGAGATCGAGAAATTTAATGGTCATAGTTCTGAGTTGTGGAAACTCAAGATGGAGGATCTATCGGTGGATAAAGATGAGTGGAGCGTGGTAGATCCAGGTACTAAACCAACGGGAGTGACCGATGAAGAATGAAAGAAGTTGGATCGGAAGGAATAGAGCACAATGCGATTGTGTGTCTCAGATTCAGTATTGCTAAATGTATCAGGGAAGCTATGGCAAAGGCTTTGTGGGACAAGTTAGGGACTTTGTACCAATCTAAGTCTCTAGTGAATAAACTATTCCTATAGAAAAAGTTGTATAACCTAAGGATGAAAGATGAAGACTTAGTGACAGAGCATCTGAATGTGTTTAATACTGTGGCAAGTCAGTTAGCATCTGTTGATATTAAAATTGTAGATGAAGATAAGTGGATCAATTTATTGTGTTCTCTACCAGATTCATGGGATAGTCTGGTTATTGCAATAGGTAGCAATGCAACTGCCATGCATTTTGATGA
>APFE030840673.1:163115-174631 GCA_000404065.3 Pinus taeda | reverse complement strand
GCATGTTACTTGGTCAACAGGTCACCTTCATCAGCGTTGGAGGATAATACTCCACAAGAAGTATGGACTGGTAAGAAACCCTCTCTTTCACATCTGAGGGTATGTGGATGTGATGCATATGTACATGTTCCAAAGGAGAAACGAACCAAGTTGGATAGTAAATCTGAAAAGTGCATCTTTATTGGGTATAAGGATGGTTTAAAGGGTGATAAGCTTCGGAACCCAGTCACATGGAAGGTTGTGTACAGTAGAGATGTGGTGTTCAGAGAGGTGAAAGATGTTATTAAACATGAAGTCCAACCAAAGGAACCTGTGAAGATAGAGTTTGAACTAAAGGAGGAAGAATCAGACTCTGTAGCAGAGGAGGAATCAGAAGATGAAGAGCCAAAAACTCCGGCTGTGAGAAGATCAGCTCGAGAAAGAAGGCAGCCGGAAAGGTATAGCCCATCTGCTTTCTGTTCAAACTTTGCTTTGTCTGTTACTGATGATGATCGCAGAACTGTGAAGGAAGCAGTGGATTCAGAGGATGGAAAACTCTGGAAAGAGGCCATGGTTGATGAAATGGCATCTTTGCACAAAAATGAGGCTTGGGAACTGGTGGAGTTGCCGGCTGGAAGGAAACCCATTGGCAGCAAATGGGTGTTCAAGAAGAAGACAAATGCAGAAGGGAAGGTGGAGAAATACAAAGCTCGGTTGTAGCAAAAGGTTATTCCCAGGTGCCGGGAATTGATTTTGGTGATATTTTTTCTCCTGTTGCCAAGGTAACTTCTATTAGATTACTTTTATCTGTTGCTGCTGCTTTTGATTTTGAGATAGAACAAATGGATGTGAAGATAACATTTCTTCACGGGGATTTAGAAGAGGAAATCTACATGAAGCAACCTGAAGGCTTTGCGGTGAAGGGTAAGAAAGAACTGGTATGCAAGTTAAAGAAGTCTTGGTATGGGTTAAAACAATCACCAAGGATGTGGTATCAGAAATTTGATACATTTATACGGGGACTTGGCTTCACCAAAAGCAAAGCAGATCACTATGTGTATTGTAAATTAATTGGTGACTGTGTTATTTATCTGGTCTTGTATGTGGATGATATGTTGCTGGTTGGAAATGACAAAGAAATTATCCAGGATTTGAAGACCCAATTGTCCTCCAAATTCGACATGAAAGATCTTGGTGCTGCAAACTATATTTTGGGCATGGAAATCAAAAGAGATCGATAAAAGAGGAAGCTCAGGTTAAACCAAAGGAAGTATGTCGAGACAATATTGTAGATGTTTAATATGAAGGATAGTCAACTAGTGAGGTTTTGATTCATGTAGGTGTAAAGTTATATGTTGAACACTGTCCCAAGACACAAGAAGAGGAATAGGATATGTCTTGTGTTCCATATGCAAGAGCAGTCAGTAGCCTGATGTATGCAATGGTTTGTACTAGACCAGACATTGCACATGCAGTGGGAGTATTGAGCAGGTTTATGTGAAAACTAGGAAAGGAGCATTAGATAGCAGTGAAGCAGGTTTTCAGGTATTTGTGTGGCACTAGTGATTATGGTTTGTGCTACCAAGGAAGACCGGGATTGGACAGAGTGTTGGATATTGATAGCTTTGTTGATGCAAACTGGGCTAGAGATCTGGATCAGAGAAGATCTACAAGTGAGTATGTGTTTAACCTATTTGGTGGTGTAGTCAGTTGGATGAGTAAGAAACAATTTGTAGTGGTACTATCAACTACAGAGGCAGAATACATGGCAGCCATTCATGCAACCAAGGAAGCAGTTTGGTTTCAGAGATTGTGTTCAAGTATGGGGTTAGTACAGGAAGCTATAAGGATAGACTGTGACAGCCAAAGTGCAATTTTCTTGGCAAAGAACCCTGCATATCATTCAAAGACAAGGCACATTGATGTTCAATATCACTTTGTGAGGGATATGATAGAGGACAAAAAGGTGTTGTTGGTAAAGGTGGACAGTTTGAAGAATACTGTAGATGCATTGACAAAATTTGTAGGCTCTGAGAAATTCTCCTGATGTAGAGAAAGAATGGGTGTTTCAGTGCTGGAAAAATGACTAAGCTCTGTTGTGGCCCCCTATGGAAAGAAAAAAACAAGTGGGAGAATGTTGGGTTGTGTTATATTCTTTCCACATAGTTAACAAGGGGTTTGAGGGGTACCCATAACCCCACTTTATGGGGTCCGGGGTAGCACCCCGAAAAATTTTGATTTTGGACCCTATATTAGGTTGGGCAGACCCACTTATGGCTTTGTGCATGATATTTGCACATTTTCTTGGACGCGATGGTTTTTCAGTCCATGGTATTGGACACGATGGTTTTCAGTCCATGGTATTTGATTCGATGGTTTTTGGTCCATGGTATTGGATGGTTTGGCATGTATAAATATGTATTATAACATTGAAAGGAAGATAATGAAAAATCAAGCTAGTAGTCCCTATTTTGGGATCCAGTGGGAAACTATCTGTGTATATGTGTTTTATGTGTTATGCTCTCACCTTGTTTATTTTTCTATGTTTTAGAATTCGTATGCAGGTAATTTATGTACGAGGTTAAAACCTACACCTTGTAGAAATAGCTTGAGTAGATGATGCTTACTTCCTAAGTAGGTAATGACATTCATTTTAGGGTTTTTCATCTCTCTTTCTACAAAAGTAGGATTAGTTGGTTAATTAGGGTTTGCTAGGTTTACTCCACATTGTTGTCTTCTTTCTCTTTCTGCAAGTAGAGTAGCCTCTGTAGAGTGAGATTTTCTTTATTTCATCACATATAAAGCTTCTTCTGGAATTCATATAAGCTGGCTTGCACTCCTAGTGATCTTGCACCGGCTGAGAAAGTGACATCCCACAGTAAGAACTAGTACTTGTGCATTCAACACCGTCGCTTCCAAGTTTGTTACAAACTACCAGGTTGATAAAAGTAAAGTAGCAAGCCCAGGAGTTGCAGCATTATTGTTGTAATACTAGTGCTCACCACTTTTAATGATGACATTTGTTTGGATAAGAATCTAATCATTTTTTATCAGTATAATTTTCAATCTTGTCATAATTCAAATCGAGTTAGCTGAGTAGGAAACTTTACCCTATGTTGATGGTTATGTCATGTTCCTATCACCTCGATGGTATTTATGATTTTGGCCAGTTTAATATTTTCATGCAATATATTGTTGTTAATTTCATCTCATGGGATGTTGACTATCTCTTGAGGGATTCTCATTTTTCACATGTTTAATTTTTAAATCCTCAAGGGATACAGCTTAATGTGATTGTTTAACTTCAACCATTGAATCCCACCTCAAGCATATCTTTAATATCTGATGTGGAAACAAAGATTGATGTTAATGAATGTCAGATCATGCAATCTAACCTACCTTCTACATCATCCACCAAATATTTTATCGTGCACAACATCATGGATTATGGTCAACCTGTTGATATTGTTGATGATGTGGATTTTCCTTTGATCAATTTCCCTTGTCAAAGTTTCCCTAAATTTTGTTTCCATGATCCTATTGTTGATTCCCTCAAAAAATCTTACCAATATGGACCCATGTCTTGTGGCATGTCCTTGCATGTTTTTAATTGAATCTTGTATGGTCATGGACCTTGTGGTTACTGTTATTTTAGAGTTTTTCATTTGATAGAGTGCGGTTGAATGTGTCATAGCATTATGATTTCACCTTTTGTTTATATTTATCAAGGCAGATGTTTGCACTATTTATCATTTTCACTGCACTACATTTTATTTGGGTTTTACACAGTCACATTTTTAGACCGAAAGGTTAGGAGCAACTTCTATAGCTACATTGGAAGTTCCATTTCACATGACCCAACACTATATTTTCTAGTTTGAGACATGATAGCTTGCATTTAGCTAGATGCATTGCATTCTTGTTTATCTTCTCATTTCCTCACTTTGTTTTTCAGTTTCATTATTCCTTGAATAAAGTTGGTTTTGAGCTACAAGATGATGTGGTTAATATTTTTTTAAAGGCAAGTTGTGGTAACAAACAACCCTTGGATTATCTATTACCTTATTCTTTTTTTTGGTTTACATCTTTGAATTCGATGTTTTTTGAATGGAAAATATGATCCTTCAGCTCGGAAGTTGTAAGAAAACAATGATGCATGTATCCATTTAGGATTCTCATTCTTACACTTGTTCATGTCTATGAATAGTGTGTTTCTTGCCCATCTATCTGAGTAGAGTAATATATGTGGAAAACTTTTAGCAAATAAAGAAATGGAGGTATTAAACATGCCTCTAAAGGAGAAACCTCTTTTTCTCTCAATAAGTTAGGATCACCCTTCCACCCATTGAAAATAATAAGTGCCTAAGCAAAGTTCTATTAAAAAAGGAAAGAAATAAAGGGTGAAAGAAGATAAAGGATTCCTATGCGGAGAGGTTAAGAAAGTGACTTCAACAAGGTACTATCTAGGCTCGCTGGCAATGGAGCGATGTTTGTGTTCCTAAAGCAACTCCACTGAGGTAATACCTAGGTCTGCTGGTAGCAGATGAACGCTAGATATGTAACACTCATACTCTGATTACTTTAAATCATCATGCTATATTACCCTTACTTATGTTGACAAGGTAATGGTACAACTTGCTTTATGTTGTGTTACACCATGTAATGGAACAAGGAATATTATATCTTTAACTAGGTAAGAGTTGGGAGATAAGGTTAATCAATGACTGAATCAATACTTCCTAGAGAAATGAGACTTTGTGCCTAAATGAAACCATTTCAAATAAGATTTGGTTCTCTCATTGTGTTTCCAAGAGTTGTTGTTGTGATAATGACCCTCCAAAATTTTCTCTTAAGCCAATTTTGGGGCCTACATGAACTGTTGTTTCAAGTCCCTTAGTTTCATCATGTTGTTTTTTGTTTGTTATTTTTATGTTTTCTCCTAGTATCGTATCCTCCTAAGTCAATGTTCCCTAAGTGTCATCACTTAACCCCTAGAAGTGCTTGTGTTATCTTGCCCATGGTTAGGTGGACTCATGACGTTTCTTGACTTAGAAACTAGCCTTTCTCTATGCACACACTAAAAAATCTCACAAAAGAAAACAAACATAATAAAATCTCCCTTTAAAGGAAAAAGCACACTTCAATATCATGAAGACATGCTCTTTTGTTGAGCACACTCCTTCGGGCTCCAAAAGTGTGCCCTCCTTGAGCGCACTCCTTTGGGTTGAATAAGTGCACCCTCCTTGAGATAATTCCTTCATTTTGAAGACATGTGCCCTTCTTAAATGCATGCATTAGCTTCTTGTTGCATGTGGGCGCACTCCTAGAAAATAAGAGGCCACTTAACTTCCTACTAACTTATTCACTTGAAGACAAGTGGTGATCATGCATGAAACAATTTTTCATGTAATATATTTTAAATTAACCCAGTTAGTCATTCATTTTCATGGTCACTCTCATCTAGGTTGGGTGCACAACTATGGATCAAGAAACTCTTCATCGATCTGCGTTACAAGTAAGTTTTCATGTTGAATATATTCATTGCCTTTTATGATTTCACTATTAATCTTGCTTTCCCTGTTGGTATTTCTTTGTTTTTCAGTTTATTTGTTGGTGTTTCTATTCAATCTTGCTTCTACAACTGTGAATTTTTTGTCGCAAGATGAAAATTTGCATGTTCCTTGTCTCTTTACATTATGATCATGATTGTGCCAACAGCCATATTTAAAGCTTATACATATTTCTTTTTGTTATTTCTGTCATGAAATCTTTCTACCAGACTTATTCTTGAGCCATTCTCTAGTAGAGCGCACTTCTGGAACTTGAAGCTTGATCAATCCTGAAAATTGTGCCCATAATAGACACGTTTTCCTCTTGCGCACACTCCATCATGAATAATTACACCCTCCTTGAGTGCATTTGCACACTCGAAATATTGAATGTTTATCCTTCATCCTTTCAGCATGTGCCAATGTGCCTCCTTTTCCTTAAGTACATGAGCACACCTTGAAGGCCCAAAGACTTGTTCCTTCATCTCTTCGAAGTGTGCTAGTGAGCCTTCTCTATCTCTTTGAGTGCATGAGTTCACCTTGAAGGCCTAAAGTCCTGAATACTCGTCATTCATCTCTTCAAAGTGCACCCTTGTGCACTTCAAGATTTCCTTCTCTTACTTGAGCACATGAGCACACTACAAATCCATGAATGACCCTTGACCCCCCTTCGTGCTTTGAAAGTGCACCATACTTGTTTGCATTCCTATTTTCATATGCATGAAAGTAATGGTGTGTCATCATTGATATTTTCATGTTCAATTTCATTTAATGGCTCTTTGTATATGATTTGCTGAGATATTGCAACAAATTTAGGATTTCATAAATCTAATCTTGTCGAGATGAGTGTGCTTCCAAAAATAGGTGTTCGAGATACAAGTATTGTCACTCTACCATCATTGTTGGATACATGCATCTCGTTACACATAAAGTAGAATATAAATAAGCCTGAAAATAAAGCACTGAGGAAGCAGTCGAGGTAACTAATTCCAACCTTTCTCGTTTATGCAGACACATAGTGCTTCATTGATAAGTCAACTAAGGTCACTTGGGGTGACATAAAAGACACATTCATGGAAAAATAGTTTCCTGAGAACTTGGAGGACTTGGAAGTATATATCAATATCAATCGATCAATAATACACAGGATCACATGTAGATTCCCATACATCCCCTATGCAGAATTGATTGAGTGGATTATTACACACATGGATGACTCACATCTTGTGCTTTGCAGTGAAAGTGGCATTTAGCTTGCCACCTACTATGGAGAAGAAATGTAGACTTATTATAAGATTATTAGGCCCACATAATATGTAAACATCGATTTTTACATGAGATGGGTTGATCTCGACATAAGAGACATCATCATATCTTGTTGTTGAAAGCCTGCTAAGTTTCGCCACTGCCTATCTATAGTTTATCTAACCAAGATTCTCAAAGATGTATATCAGTATCTTATTTCCATTTGTTGTCAGTTGCATGGGTGGAAGAAAGCATATGTGTTTGGAAAAATAAATACATATGCTCAATATGTTGGTTACCCATGGTAAAGCTTTCAATTGGGCAGATATATTGTAATTTGATTTGCAGTCACATGTGGGGCAAGAAAAACAATCTTTAAGGGAAAATCAGGCACAAGAATTCTATATGTCTGCATTTCTTTTAGATGGAATCTCTGCATAATATTGTTTCCCATGAATGTACGAGAACTATACCCCTTATAACAAGTTCTGAGTTTACTTCCATAACATATTGTTGTCAAAGTCAAGTTTCAAAGGTGCATATGACAGATTAGCTAATCATTTATTTGTAGTTATATTCCATATGATATTCAAGATCGATCCTCCTTTTATGACTAATTAGGTGAAGGATTCACTACATGATATCATGGATTAGTTTGTAGTATCTGATGGTACATATATAAGATATTTTATATGTCATGTCGTGATATGTGACCAACAAGGATTTCATGCATGAATTAGCATATCATTTGGACAAGGAATTGTGAGGAGTCATTCACAAGAGAAAGAAAGACCCTTTTCCCAGCTTCCTTTTGAGGATAAGACTATATGAGTTGAAGAGCTGCAAGGTAATGACTGTAGAAACACAACAAATGGATCACTTTCACTTCGCAACTAAATAATTTCATCGATATGATCCCAAGGGAGTGTGCAAGAAACATTGTGAAAGGATTAATTTTGATTGGGGATATTCATTAATGACCACAACAAAATATGAGAAGGTTAAGAACTAGTGTAATGAAGTTAGAAAGACTTATCGAGAGATGGATACTGGCTCACCCCAAGATCCACTAGCTTAAGATATGCATGCACATGAGAAATAAGAGATAAATTCTCAAGCAAAGACTATAGCTCCTAGGAAGAGTATCAAGTATGATTTGATAGGAGAAAGTAGAAGGAAATGGAAATATGATTCGTTGGATACAGGGGCTATTCAAGCAGAATAAGAGAGGAGAGTAGTACGAGAAGAGGAGAACGAGAAGCAAGATAAGTTTCTTAGAAATCAATAGGAAGAAGAAGATGAAAGGAGAAGAATAGAAGACAAATAGTAAAGGAAGTCCCAAGAGGAATAAGAAGCACAATTGTTGGACACCTAATCCTAAATGGGTTAGTGTGGAAGCCAAACAGACTAAGTAGTCCAAGGGACCTTGGGATGTGAATCCCAACGGTCGCCATATTGTACTATAAATGTACATCTATTGTTAATAAAAATGTAATGCATGCTTTATCTTTCCTATTCTTTCTCGCTATCCATGTCTGTTTAACATGGTATCAGAGCAGGCGTATTCCTGCCCTGCACAATTAATTTGAGCCATATGTTCATGGCCTTTCTATGCAGTTTATTTCTGCCATAAATTTCATGAATATTTTCTCATGAATATTTATTCAGCTAAATTTTAGCTGCAACCTATTAAAACTGCTACCTGCACTGCTCCTCCATATAATTAGCTGCCTTCATTACCTGCGCTCTGTCTGCCACACATATGCTACCCTGACCTATTTTATTTGTGATTTCTGCACATGCTCAGACACCAAAAAGTTTCACTGACCATCTGTTTAAAAGCATTGAGTGACTGCCTGACATGGTATTATCCGTTTAAATGCGTTGAGTGGTATAAGAGTGCTCTGGTAACGTGTGATGCGAACTCTTTTGCGAA
The DNA here is from genome assembly GCA_000404065.3 of Pinus taeda. Taxonomy (NCBI): domain Eukaryota; kingdom Viridiplantae; phylum Streptophyta; class Pinopsida; order Pinales; family Pinaceae; genus Pinus; species Pinus taeda. The sequence continues at coordinate 165,922 of APFE030840673.1, read as the reverse complement.
GAGACTCGGTAATAGGACCCACATACCCTGATTTGTGCATCAGTGAATCAATTGTCTCGGTCTTTGTCCAACCTTCTTGTGCGGCTACTTCAGGCAAGTAAGTTGCACTGCGCCTTGTATTATCTGGATCATTAAACTCCATAATCATGCCATGCTTTCCTACCTCCCAATCTAGATAATTGGCTGCAGGCTCATAATCTGTTAGGATAGAGACTGTGCATTCCAGGTATGGAATTTCTCTGGCTTGTATTGGAGGAAAGCGGCGATCATGAAGGGCACTTGTTAGAGCGTAGTCTTTGAACCCATTGAAAGGACACCTAGCTTCTAATGTACAAATACATCCTCTCAGACGAGGCTCCCCACCAACAACTTTTTCCATGTGACAAATAATGGATGTTGACCCTCGTCAAAGGTAGGAGGAGGCACAAGCTCGCTGGTGTAATGGGCCACTAAAGTGTCAAAGTAGTACACCACCATTTCTTTGTTTGCCAGACACCTTTGTATGAATTGGATGAATTCCTCATCACGAATTCACCTAGCCCGCGATTCGAACATGGGTTTCACAGATAAAGGGTCTCTGCACAAATACCAAAAAAATGTTGTGCGGAAATCGTCAGATCATCATAGCTATGCAGGGATTGTTTTCCATTGACCTAATAAAGTGACGAATAACGATTCAAATCGCCCTAGCTCCTCGTATTTTAAGGTGGATCGCCTGCAAAGCTCGGGCTCGGAATCGTGAAATCGCCTTGAAATTAAAACTTGGCATTTTGAATCCGGTTCTCTTCCGCAAGGTGACATAAGTGTTTCTTCTCATTCAAATCTCATTTGATTTGAAGATCGTATTGCGTAAATGTGAATTATGTTTAATTATTTTTTATTGGTCATCAAGCGATCGTTATTTATGGATTGCATGGTTCGTATGGTAATACGGATGTGGAGCTTGAACTCACTGGAATACTAAACGTTGAATTACGTATGTGATACACTAAATGTAAAGAAGGTGCATTGGTGTATTTGAAAACAATGTTCATGTTGTGTTGAAGGTTGGAATGTGTGGGAATGCCTCCATCTCTGTGTGCGCTTGCGATGAATGGGAAAGGGTCATTCTATTGAAGAGCCATTCTTTACTGTATTGAAACGATCATTTGGTCGGTTGCTGTATTGAAAGGAGAGTTTGGTTGGATGCATTGAAGTCTATGTGTTGAATGGACCATATTTTGTTGTATGATGGTCTTCCTCCAATGCGTTGAATGCTGGTGACTCCACTCCACCATGCGGCCCTCTGTCAATGTGAGCGTAGATGGTTTGTTCATTATCTCGTGATCATGACAATTTCCTCTTTTCCTCTTCATACCTATCACAAATCGGTTTCCACCAGTCCTTAAAAAAAGAAAAAAACTGCAACATCTACTCATCCATGATATGAACTTCATGTCCATTTGGGTTATAGGTCATAGCATTGTTAAACGTCAATCTAATATCCCCTGCAAATTCCTGTGGAGATTTATACTCGTTTGCATTCAGCTTCACCTTGGCAGTATCAAGATCCATTGGTTGTTTTATAATGGTGTTATAATCATGCAATCCTAGCGCTACAGTATCCACGGATGAGCCTGGATAGCAAAAAAAAAAAAAAAAAAATTGCATTGTTTCATGACATCTTGCAATATCTTTCCGTTCATGGGATCAGCAATAGGTCTCTTTGTTTCCCTATTTTTTGACTTGCTCTGAGCAGTTCTTAAACAAAAAGACATGCCCAATCCTACAGAATTTAGGCGTAGGGATTTTACTGTGCATCCTGAGTGCAAAGAAAACCCCATCCGTGGTTTGTTTCGGTGAAAAGCAATAGTTTATTGTCTTCTGCAGCGAAAATTTCGACAGTGACAGCATGAGAGATCAAGCCCAAAGCCATACCTAAACTCCATTTGATTGTGCCATTGCATGTTCGAGGTTCTCTTATTTGTAAGTTCAAGAGATACTGGAAAAGTTGGTTTCAGAGACATTTGTAGATTAGTCATAGTTGCCTGTTGTGGACGAATTTCCAGGAACAAACTTATCCTTATTACTGTGCAAACTCGCGATTGTTCCATGTTCCTTTATCAATACAACACTTCTTTGCTTCCTTGATTCATTTGCTGCACATTTATAAAGGATATTGTTGTATACTGTACGTGGATATGACTTTTTTGCATTAAGTAATAATTGTGATCAATTTTTAAGTGACATTGAAGAAAAATGGCCAGAATCTGTGAAGTATTAGAGTTCATGAAAACTCCTATACAATCTACTGTTGATGACACATTACAAATCAGCAAAGGATCTCTTTCAGAAATTCAGACATGTCTACAAAATGCACAGGAAAATATTGATTTTTTGCAGCTTGAATCACAACTACAGCAAGAAGAGCTACATCAAAATAGACATCATTTTGAACCTGTTTGTGTTCAGAAGATTGAAACAGACTCCCATAAACAGAAAGACAATAATGTTAGAGTCATTTAGATAAAGCAGGTGTTGTACATGCAGATGCAGAAGTTCAGTCTGCACTTCCCAAGCCCATCATCAGACCTTGGGAACAGCTTGTCCACAACAAGCACAGAACCGGTCTTGGTTATGACAAGGACTTGTCCTTTCATATCCCAGGCTACTCAAAACCCATTTAGTTTCAGAGTGCTGGATTCATTCATGACAGTTCACCTGCTCCTCATGACAGTTCAGCTTCAGCTGTTCCAGACTCTGCTCCTCTTCCACAGCAACAACAACAACAGATCGTGAAATGCCAACACTGTGATCGAGTTGGCCAT
>APFE030840673.1:137968-162541 GCA_000404065.3 Pinus taeda | reverse complement strand
ATTCCAAAGTTGTTGGTCATCCTTAAACCATCACAGGTTAAGACTTCCCTTTTTAGGTTGAAGTTTTACCTTTTATGCGGGGTGAGGCCTTCCTTTTATGGTTGAAGGTTTCCCTCTTTAAAACAATAGGATCACTTCCTCTAGCAGAAGACTTCAGCTTCTTGCCAGTTTTGGAAGAGTTCGGGAACTGCACTAAGCGTTCCAGTGTTGGTGGCCATCCTTAAACCACTGCCCTTTATATACCAACATTTCAGAGAGCACATTCAGCCTAGTGCTGCCATGCATTTCTACACATTTTGTATTACAGCTCTCTTCTTGGACTCATACATAACCCTTCAGATTAAGGGGGGGAATGTTGGAAACCTAATCCTAAATGGGTTAGTGTGGAAGCCGAACAGACTAAGTAGTCCAAGGGACCTTGGCATGTGAATCCCAACGGTCACCATATTGTATTATAAATGTACATCTATTGTTAATAAAAATGTAATGCATGCTTTATCTTTCCTATTATTTCTCGCTATCCATGTCTGTTTAACAACAATGACTAGAAGAATAATAGTTGACTTAGGAGATAGAGGAAGAGTTAGAGTAGGATGATACAATATAGCCCTTGGATGATGAACTAAGCTTCCCAGAAGAACCTCTTCTCACAGGTGGTCATCTTCCATTTAGGGAAATGGGAATCACACCTCCACTTGAGGATAGAGTCATGGATGTGTGCAATATCACATTTGATCAACAAAAGAATAGGATCCTGTGGCAGAGATGAAGATGCTTCTAAAATGATCCTTAGAACCTCGTCTCAGTATCTTCAGGGAAGATGATAACTCCAAATACCAAAAGGAATCCTAGGGAAAGCATTGCAGAAATGTTGTTAGGTCCCTATAATACGAGTGATTCTCTCATTACTATTGTTTATGTATCCCTTATTGTTATTGTTGTGCCCCTATTGTCCACATATTGTTATTATTGTTCTGCATAGATTCCCACTATTATTATTTTTGTGCCTTTATAATATTATTGTTAGGTCGGCTTTGGTTATATTGTGACCCCTTAGAATCCTATATATAGAAAGGAGGTTTTTTCATTTGAATCATCTATGAAGTTTTCATTTGTGTAAAGTAAAGGAGGTTTCCCCCTCAAAGAGGCTTATTTCTAAGGTGTTGATCTATCTTTTCTATCTTTCTGGGAGCTAGTTTCATAACATTTGGAATCAGAGCTTTCTATTCTAGGGTTTCACTGCTCCAAATATGTCATCATGGATTTTTCGTTATAAATTTTGTTTTGCAACATTTCAGAAGCTAACAAAAAACCCATTTGAGACAACATATCATTGATCTTTGGGCCCTAGTTTCAGATCTTCTCTCGCTATATGTTCAGAGATATAATCTGAGGAAATTAGGGTTTTTGTAGACCCCTGAATTACATTCCAAACAGGTAACCTTGGGAAAATCATCATAACTTTCACTCTGAGAATCAGATTGAATTTTCAAAAGAAGTTACAGAACAAGGATGGACTGTAGTGTTTTGGATATCATTTTAAGAACCTAATATTGAAACAGTGACCCACAGAATGTCATACAAGTTCGGTCTAGTGAACTAGTCTATACTCAGGTCATCGTGGGAGATTTGGAATAACTCTTCCTTGGAGAATCCAATATTTATCAGACTTGTAGGGTTAGTAAAATTTTTGAAAGGGTTACCACAGAAAGAAATTTTAGATCTTAGAGATCCAAAATTACAGAGATACATCAGATTCAATATTGAGCTCCTACAAAGTGAAAAAAGGCGTGTAGCGTTTTTTTAATTTTTTCATAAGATTGGTTTGAAAAATTAGTTTGAATGAATTCAAAGGGAATAGTGAAGCATTATTATTGGTAATTGATGCCCCAAAGAAATAAAATGGAAACAGCTAGTGAGAAACCTGAAAGCTCTAGCATGACTCATGAAGAAGAGGAAGAAATGCAACATGATATATCAAAATTACGAGACCAAGTGCAACAAATTTAACTCACAAAAAAAGTAACAGAAGCTAAGATGGATGGTTTAAAGAAAGAGGTAGAAGCTAATATGTATGGTGTGGAAGCTAAGATGGATGGCTTAAATAAAGGTGTAGAAGCTAAGATGAATGACATGGAAGCTAAAATGGATGGCGTGGAAGCTAAGATAGAGGGCACGAAAGCTAAGATGGACGGCGTGGAAACTAATATGGACGATGTGGAAGCTAATATGGATGACGTGGAAGCTAAGATGGATGATTTAAAGAAAGGCATGGAAGATTTGAAGACAAATTTAACAAAGCTTCTACAAGAAATGCTTACTAATGACGAAAGGGTATTAAAGGAAACTTGTGATGAGAGGAAAATAAATGTTAAACATGATTTCATAGACTCTAACATTGGATCGAGGAACCACAGTTTTCCAAAGATCGATATGAGAAAGTTTGATGGCAAGGATCCTAAAACATTGATACTACAAGTAGAGCAATTTTTCAATCTCCATAATGTGCAAAACACACAAAAGTTAGGCATTACAACTTTATATTTGGAACCAAATCAGTTTGTAAGGTATCATTGGCTTTGCTCTAGTAAAAAAATTGTCACTTGGGCTATTTTTACAGACGAAATCATACCACATTATGAGGATACAAAAATCAACACTTGTTTTAGCCAATTGATAAATCTCAAACAGAAGGGTTCAATGATGGAGCACATTGAGGACTTCCAAAAATTGAATATAAGGGTAAAAGATATTCTAGAGGAGCATATGATTGATGTGTTCATAGGGACTTTAAAATATAACATCCAACATGAGGTTCGCCTTTGGGAACCAGATTCATTGGAGAAGGCATTCAGGTTGGCAAGAAAAATGGAAAGAAAAATTATGGCAACAATGAATCCTACCACTCACAATCATAAAGATGGAAGTGTTGTTACACTTAGCCATCCACAACCTACAAGGTTGGCACCACAACAATTGGAAGAAAAAAGAGTAAAAGGGCTTTGTTACAATTGTGATAGCAAATACACTAAAGGTCATAAGCATGTCGAGAAGAAATAATTTTACATAGATTGTGAAGAGGAGGAAGAAAAGGAACAAGAAATGTCAAAAGAAGAGGATATACACCAGCAAAAAACCCTAGAAAAAGGAGAAGTGAATCCTACCATATCTTTTAATCCACTGGCCAGAATTATCACTCCTCAAACTATTAAGATAGAAGGGCATATCAAGAAGAAAAAGGTAATAGTGTTGATTTATTTAGGAAGTACCCATAATTTTATTCACTGTAAGATAGCCAAGGAATTGAATTTCTTCATATATCTAGAAAGAGAGTGTAAAGTGATGGTTGCAACTGGAGGAACCATAAATTGCTTAGGAAAGTGCCATAATGTCAAGCTATCCATGGGAGAATATGTATTGAATAGCCCATTTCTTTCCATTCCAATGGGTGGCGTTGATGTTGTACTAGGAGTCCAATGGCTACAATCTTTGGGTATAATAGCTTTTAATTTTCAAGAACTTTTCATGAAATTCTCTTCATAAGTAAAGGAAGTTGAATTAAGGGGTATCGGAAGAAAACTAGGAAAGATAATCAGCTCTAAGGGAATGACAAAGCTTCTAAAGAAACAACAACAAGGCATAATTGCACAATTATGTCCACTAGAGGCTCCCACATTGAAATCATCCATTTCTCCAGCTTTCCAAAAAGCCTTGGACAATCATTCCAAGGTATTTGAGACTCCAAAAGGACTCCCACCTATTTGTGATCATGATCATTCTATTAATTTGATCCCAGGAAGTGTTCCTCCAAACATCATGCCTTACAGATATCCCTATGTCCAAAAGAGTGAAATTGAATGTATGGTTGCAGAAATGCTAGAGGCTGGTATAATTCCACCTAGTCAAAGTTCTTTCTTTGCTCCAGTAGTATTGGTTCACAACAAGGATGGATCATGGCGCATGTGTTCACATTATAGGGAGCTCAATAAGCTCACTATTAAAGATAAATTTCCCATTACTGTCATTGATGAATTATTGGATGAATTGCATGGATCAATTTACTTCACCAAGTTGGATCTTCGTTCAAGATATCATCAAATCAGAATGAAGACTGAAGACATTCCAAAAAAACATTTAGAAATCATGAGGGTCAGTATGAATTTTTGGTCATGCCTTTTGGCCTTACTAATGCACCTTCTACATTTCAAGGTTTGATGAATTCCATTTTCAAACCCACCCTTAGAAAATTTGTGTTAGTATTTTTTGATGATATACTAATATAGAGCGAGTCTTGGAAGCATCATGTCCAACATGTTGACATGGTGCTCCAAATGTTTCTTTGGAGTACAAGAGGTGGAATATCTAGGTCATATTGTATCTCATGAAGGTGTTAAGTTCGACCCTAGAAAAATTAAAACTATTAAGGAATGGAAAATCCCCACATCCATAAAGCATCTATGAGGATTTCCTGTGTTGACAGGGTATTATCACAAGTTTGTTAAGAATTATGGGAGAATAGTAGCACCTGTAACAAAATTATTGAACAAAGATACATTTTCATGGACTCTAGAAGCAACGAAGGCCTTTGAACATGTTAAAGAGGCAATGTGCCAAGCACTAGTCTGAGCTACATCGGACTTCACAAAAACCTTTATAGTGGAATGTGATGCCTCAAGAAATGGAATTGGTGTTGTTTTAATGCAAGAAGAAAGACCCATTGCTTTTGAAATCTATCCAATCAAAGGAAATTAATTACACCAAGCTATTTATGAGAATTAAATTTTGGCAATACTACATGCATTCAGGAAATGGTGACTCTACCTAATGGGAACACACTTCAAGGTAAAAATTGATCATGATAGTCTTAAATAATTTCTAGAACAAATATTATCTTCAGAAGAGCAGCAAAAATGAGTCACAAAGATCTTGGATTATGACTTTTAAATCATCTACAAAAAGGGAAGAAAAACGTTGCAGCAGATGGACTCTCAAGAAAGGATGAGGATATGGAAGCATTTCCTTGTGCCATTTCTATTATCCAACTAGATTGGATAACCGAATCAAGGGATGAATGGAAGAATGATGAAGAAGTGTGGGCACTCATTCAAAAGATACAACAAGATCCCAATACATCTGATACATTTAGTTGGAAAATGATTCGTTATGGTACAAGGATTGGTTATACCTATGTAAGAATTCACAACTGAAATAAAATATTCTTAGGGAATTGCACACCACTCCCTTAGGAGGGCACTCAAGATTTCTAAAAACCTACCACAGGGTTAAGAAGGATTTTTTTTGTGATGGTCTTAAATCAGATATTCAAAAGTTTGTGGAAGAATGTTTTGTTTGCCAACAAAATAAATTTGAAACAATTAAGACCCCAGGACTTTTACAACCTTTATCCATTCCAAGCCAACGTTGGGAGGAGGTTTCAATGGATTTTATCATATGTTTATGCAAGTACGAAGGAAAGAGTGTTATCATGGTGGTAGCTGACAGACTTACCAAGTATGCACACTTTTGTGCATTTTCTCATCCATTTAAAGAAAGTACAATTTCTACTACATTTATGGAAATAATTCAAAAGCTACATGGAAACCCAAAGATTATTGTAAGTGACAAAGATCCCATTTTCACTGGAATTTTTTGGAAATAATTATTTTCTTGTCTTGGTACTCAGTTAGCTCATAGCTCGTCTTGTCATCCTTAATCAGATGGGCAAACTGAGATAGTAAACAAATTTTTGGAAGGATATATTTATTGCTTTGTATATGATAAATAGACACAATGGGTCAAATGGTTGCCTCTAGCTGAATGGTGGTATAACACTTCCTTCCATACTGTAACAAAAATGACCCCATTTATGGCACTTTATGGATATCACACACTTTCCATCACATCATCTTTAAGAGAAAATTCTAAGGTTCAAGCAGTGGAAGGTCACATCGAGCATTAGCAACAAGTTCTCCAAATCTTAAAGGATAACCTCACCTTGGTGCAGAATAGAATGAAACAGTAGGTAGATCAAAATCGCAGTGAAAGAAGTTTTGATGTAGGTGATTGGGTATTTCTACAGTTACAACCATGTAAACAAATGTCCCTCAAGCAAGCTAAGAAGGATAATAAATTATCACCAAAGTATTATGGTTCATACAAGTTGTTTCCAAAGATAGGAACTATGGCATACAAATTGGAGCTTCCTACAGCTTCCCGAGTGCACCTAGTTTTCCATGTTTCATGCTTAAAGAAGGTTATAGGTGACAAGCTTCCCGTTCAAACAATATTGCTAGAACTTGATGAGGAATGAAAAATCATATTGGAACCTGAAGCAGTCAAAGAAATAAGAACTTGACAGTTATTAAATTGATCAATTTCAGAGAATCTCATCAAATAGAAGAATTTACCCGTTGAGGATTCCACATGGGAGGATGAGAATTTTATACAGAAGCATCCATAACTACTCAAGTGTTGACGAAAACACCTTTTTGAAGGAGAGGGGCATGTTAGGTCCCTATAATACTAGTGATTCCACTATTACTATTATTGTTGTATCCATTATTGTTATTGTTGTGCTCCTATTGTCCCCATATTATTATTATTGTACCCCATAGATTCCCACTATTATTATCTTTGTGCCTTTATATTATTATTGTTAGGCTGCCTTTGGTTATATTGTGACCCATTAGTCTCCTATATATAGAAAGGAGGTTTTGTCATTTGAATCATTTACGAATTGTTCATTTGTGTAATGTAAAGCAGGTTTCCCCCTCAAAGAGGATTATTTCTAAGGCATTGATCTATGTTTTCTATCTTTTTGTGAGCTAGTTTCATAACAAATGTAGGACAACTTAGAATATATGTTGAGTGATAATGCTAGATTAAGGACATAATTAGTTTTCATGAATCAACAAGGGGAATACCTTGCGACAAAAAATTAATGTTATCTTCACACAGATTCAACACCACAGAATGTAAGTCAACCATGAAGGAGTAATTGGGGACAATGGAGGAAACCATAGCATGCTTATATGATGAAATGATACTTCTACAACACGTAGTGACTGATTTTGTCAGCATCCAGAAGAAAGCACAAGAAGTGGTAAAAATCCTGAAAGTGGAACATAAGGTAGTTGACCAACTTCAAGAATGGGTTTCCAAGTATAAATATGCTCCACAACATTTGGAATGGCAATATGGAATTTCCGCTGAGATCGATAGAGTTTAGCTGAGACTCCACCATCAAAACTACATGCATTTTGGAGAATAGTTGATTAGTAATATTTCCGCTTATAATTGACTACAGAATGTCTTCGAGTCTCTATCATAGAAACATGGGATTCCCTCACTAGGACTAGTTGAAGAATCTCAAGGCAGGGAAATAATATTTCACAAGATCAGGTAATACATACAACATATCAAGCAAGCATTGGAACAGGAAGGCTTGGACATCACACAAGACATTATTTTACAACATGTCATCACACTAGTCAAAGCTCATATAAAACTTTCATGGCTATGGAATAATGTACAATCAAGCTCCAATACCATATTGATGGAGGCAATAGAAGTGAATATGTGTTATGCAGGGGACTTGCTAGTTCGGGTCAATGTCATCTCAATGGAGTTCAAAGCATGACACACATACATAAAAAATGAGCTCCATGAGGAATCAAATGATTTCCCAATTTGATAAGACTTTGTCCTATTATAATTTTTGTCTTATATAGCCACCATCTCATATTTAATTTGTCTTTTGTAATAAATGGTATGTAATGAAGTCCAAGAGACACATGCAGAATGGAAATGGATACATGTAGAATGTAAAGAGTCATGAGGAAGCTCAAATGTCTTTGTCATTAGTTATAAATATCTCCTCATAACTCAAGCTAAGGGGCTTGGATTCTTGGATTCTTTCCTTGTCTTCTCTTGTAGTGCATAAGGGATAGACCATTATTTGGAGAAGCAAGTTGTGGATTTATGTTCCACTACTACATCTAGTGTTTCATCTATGTAACATTGTACTTGGGATATTGCATTCGTAATTAGAAGCTATATGAGTCGACACTTCTTCATACATGTATCGTAGATATAGTAGGACTATTATTGGTATGCTTGTGCTATATTTCACTTTAATTACATCCTAATTTTAATGAACTAATTCGTTGCTTAGGTATGGGTATTGTCGAATAAGTGTTGTTATGCTTTTATGATAGATGTTTATTATTGGACTAATCTACAAGTAACCAAAAAGCCTATATCTTTGTTCCTGGAACCCCCTTTAGGATAATATTGTTACTTTTCTAACCAAAGGCTTGATTTCCTTTACCATTTGTGGAAGTTTCCCTTGCGCAACTTATAATGGGTGTCTCACGAAGCTTACATACTTCTTGCCCAAAGAGGTGTTTCAATATCTTGTGTATGATTGCAACCAAGGAATATATTTGAAACATTTCTAGCGATGGTCAAACCATATAGCCAGATGGGACTCTTACACCAAATGGTGTTATGTCTAATTAGAAATTCACATTGGGGAGGTCCCCTTACATGTTGGAGGCATCCAACACCATCAACACTTTCTAAATACAAAAAATAAAAACAATGCAACCTACTCCTTGCTCAATCATTGAAATATTGTTAGGAGCACACATGGACATTTTTTAGGGTAATGTCTTGGTTGTTTATGGACCAGTTTAGAATAGAAACCCCAACTCCCCTACAAAGGTCCAATCGGTCCATGTTGATTTGGTTGATAATGATGGTCAATTAAAAATCAAATTCAATGTGAGAAATAGTCTAATAGAGTGTTTCCATGATATCTTTAGTGTTGGAAACAATGTTCACATTACATAATTTACAATAAGAAACGAAGGGATTTATGAAAGAAGAGATAAAAAATGATGTATAGTGCTGCAAGAAAGAAATATAATTCAACCTATTGCACAAATTTTCAAGAAACATAGAGTAGTTCTAGACATAGTACATGACCTCCTTGTATCAAATCACACATATGCAATTGGCCCCATCGAAACAATAGTGAAAGGTTGTTAAAAAAATAAAAAAACAACTTAAAATAAATATCAAAGTTGGTGAACACTGAGATGACAATGCAACTATAGGTTTTCTACTAAAATAACCACTTTTTCATTTATGTTAAAAGCTGAATAACTTATATCCCATATTCCATTATCTCTTTGTTTTACATCCTAATGAAATTAACAATTATTTAAACATTTCTTGTACAAATTGCATAACAAAATTTTCATTCTCCAATTTACTACAACTATAACTAAATGAAACTAACAAAGACCATTTTTTCAAATAATATGATTTGGGATAAAAAACCACTCCACACTACTTATTCAAAAAAATTATCAGAAAAGATGCAAAAGACACTCAACATTTGCGCCATGGATCAACAAATTTTGTAGATGATCTTAATGATGAGTTTGAAAGAGCACATATACTTTATTTTTTCAAATCAAGAACACATGCATCTTTCCCAACTCTTTATTTGTTCTATTAACAATATTTTTCCCATAGTATACAAAATTTTGCATCTTTTATTAAACATATTCCAAACTAATATTCAAATATTTTCACAAAATAGGTGTAATGAGTGATAAAAGACAAAAATGTGTTCTATCCTCCTTTCCAACAAATTTGTAGCAAGTGCTAATAGGTTAGACATCCAAACACAACTAAATGCACGCTCTGTAAAGAGAGAATATCATTTAGTTATGAGCATAATGTTGAATGCACATTGGAAACAACTAGTTGCAAACTTGACTACATGTTTCTAATGTCGAACCTACTAGAACACTGCCCACTTTCTAACACCCCCTCCTCCCACATTTACCCAAGAAACAGGGCAGCCGCGGTAAAAAGGAAACAAGAGAGGCCACGATAGGGGATTTAGCCTCCTTGGTGACCTTAAGGAAATGGAATCGATGAAACACAACAACCATACCTTACACATTAGCAACAACAACCCCAGGAGACATCTCAGCCACTCAGACATCCTGCCCTTGGGTCCCACTAACCTTTTATGCATCTTATCCTCTGGATTCTCTCATGTTATGGGCATTTTAGCATCCAAGGACCTCTAGACACTCTCACAGGCTTACATGCCAACTTCCAGGGACTTTCCCTAGCAAACTTGTGCTAGAGTCCACATAATTCATGGCACTTTTCTAGTCCATAATTTCGGCCATTGCCCAGAACTTGTTATAACTCCCAGAATCAATGAAATACATGATGAAAAAGCTAAAAAACAATAAATAAACCTCATGACTAAGCATGGCCATCCCCAACTATGACTGACATTCTTCCAAACACTTGGCATCAATGCAACCTATATGTCTAGGATACAAGACAAAGCATGAATGACTGAAAACACTTATGAAAGACGACAAGAAGGATCATAACCTTCTCCATTGAACTATTATAATATCAATTAGGTCTTGCACCCATCATATTAACACTCAAAAGTAAATCCATGAAATAACCATTACATGAACCAGGCAATTTACCGTGATTATAACCAGTATAAAACCATGTAAATATCGAAGTTATCACATCCATTAAATCCACATATAAACAAGTGAAAAAGTAAGAGAACTTAAATCTCATTAATCATAGGAAAGTCTAACCAGGTTTGGGACTTCCACGTACCACCTGACCATAGACATGGTTGAACCAAATATTTCTTTCTTCCAGTCACCTTCGTGCCATATTCCAAGCATGAATGTGGGATCTCATAGAAAAGTCAATCCAAAAACAACCAAGGGAATCCAGAGGTTAAACCACCTCCACCCTCATCAAACTTTGATCACACCAAAACCATTCCTCAGATCACAACTGATCCAAAATTGAAATGCCATCAAGAATCCATCACTATCCTTAAGGAGTGTTATATCTCCTTGTCTCTCAGGCTTTACTGCAATCCAATATTGGTTCACTAGGCCCTAAACCGAGACCAGTCTCTGAGGATTTACTGCAATCCAAACTTGGATCACTAGTCCCTAAATCAAGACCCCTCCCATGGGCTTTACCGTGTATCCCACCAAAATTGGTCAAGGGAATCCTACGCCTTCTAGAATGAACCTTGAGACCACCTCCTTCCCAAATTTTGATATCCATCCAACAACCCAAAGCTCAAAATTGAAATAAACATCCCAACAACAAAACATCCATAAAAGGGCAAGGCTAGGCTAAAAACCATTGTCGTAACTCTACAAAACCATTCCACTAATGGCAAGGGAACCATACACCAACATGCAAATCCATGCATGTCCAAACCATCTAGGAAATCACACATGCAATATGTTACCTGCAAATATTCCTGCTAAAGTTGCCTGATCCTACTCTTCTTTTCTTGATCCTTGCTTTCCTTCCTTTCCTTTCCTTGTCCTTTCCTTGCTCCAAACTTGAGCCAAGATTAACACTGAACAAGACCTTGCCAACTAATCCTCATAAGCCGTTTTATCAATGAGGCCTCTATTTTCTTCATTTTTATTCATTTTCCTCCTCACATGCAACCTATGACATTTCACCTTACTTTTCTCCTATTTTCCTTTATTTTCATAAATAAATGTGTTAAGAATGCCTTTTTCCTCTTAATGCCTTTAGCTGCAATTTCCTTAGCCATAATAAACTGAATAAACACCCACACCAGGATGTCCTATCCAACATTTAGCTTGGAATAAGCATCCCTTACTCGTGGTCTTATTTTTCCTTTATTAACTTTTATTACATGGAATTTTCACTAGGGTTGTTACAGAACCCTCCCCCTTGGGGAACACCATCCTTGGTGTTAAACTGCACCACGACCTCAACAAAATTGCATAAAAAGAAACATACTACCCATGGAGCTTTATAACTTAGCTCGATGCAATATTTACAATAAAATATCTTCTTAGAAGAAAAACATCATGAAAACATGACAACATATTGCATACTGGAGCTTTATAACATAACTCATTATAGTATTTACAATAACCACATATACACATATGCACATTTGCTAAACCAAAAAATAAAAGGATATGATTCTCATATCAATCAATAAGGGAATCTAGAGGATCACACCTCAACCCTCAAAAGTAGTGCTAGGATTCACCTCCTTCACAAGAAGTCCAAAATCCATTGTCATTGTCAAAGTTGCATCCAATGTGAAACACTATAATCATGTGCCACTTGTCCTCTTAGTGAACAATTATCAACTCATTATTCTAGAGTGCACTCCTAATGTGCATTTGATTCCATCTGAAAATTTTAATGACCAAAAAAAATATATCCCCAACCCTCTGTTCTCTGTTATGCAATCCCTGGGGCAATCCAGTCACCCCTTCTGTGTAGTCACTCCCCCAGAATCCCCTATCTTAGACAATCCATCCCTTGGAAATTCTTCCTCGCATTAGAAGATACAAAACCAAGGCATACACATGCCTCAAAACCATCATACCAGTCATAGCATGCTCATGGAAATAAATGGACGTTGTCAAATACTAGTGTCCCACAATGGCCCTGCTCCTGAAGTGTTTTACCAACATACTGTTGCATGTTCCAGTTCATTTCACTATTGTTGCTAATTCTTGTAGTCAATTTCTTCCACTCAACTGGACATGTTCATGCATTCTTGTTCCAAGCACATAATTTCCATCAGATTCAAAATAAATCAAAATAACTTCAAATCATACCTCATTGGTGGCCCGTCAACAAGGTACGCTTGCAATCATGTTTACTTCCCATCACAACAAGTCAAACTAGCATCTTTGACCAAATCATCATGTATAAATATATCACATCAAGTTAGCTCAAAACACAACCAACATAGGTCAAAATCATAAATCACATGTAACCATTGTAAACCAGAATCATAGATCACATGTAATCATCTTAAATCAGAATCATAAATCACATTCATAATAAAACTGAAATAAAATATTGATACTTATCCTTTAATCAATCCTTAGCTTCCGCCTTTGTCCTTATTCTGCACGTGCTCTGGATCGGTTGCCACATCTGACAAACACCCAATGCCTTCTCCTCAACCATGTACACATACACATAGTGTACATCCCACACATACAACCACACATGACATACAACACCATGCAATACATGCACCTACACCTGACATACAACACATATGCCTACTCCCAGTGTACAACACAACACCATACATACATCTACCTCTCGTATACAACAAAACACGTGCATCTATACACAATGTATCACCACACAAAACATATGCCTACACCTGACATATAACACAACACAAAATATCTACTAGACAGAGTACAACACAATGAATGCATGTGTCACGATATCACAACTACACAATGCATGTACATAGTACTGCATGCCCGCAACACAACATGTATGACATGCTCAAACTATCACATGTACACCAGTACCATATGTACAACATGTACACATTACCACCTGTATACTACACCACCTACACAACATGTACACAATGTCACATGTACATTGCACCACCTGTATAATGTGTACACAATACCACATGCACAATGTGTACATGATTCCAAATGTAGTTAGTGCCACATGTACATAGCACTGCATGCACACATTTCCACTGGTACAACATGTACACAACACTACATGCACACAAAACCATATGTACCTACCACCACATGTATAAAATACACGAAAAACCATAGGTACATAACATTGCATATCCAACATGTACATAGCATCATATGTACAAAACACTTCATATCCAACACATGCATAGCACCATATATACCCATGCACTACATTTGCGATATTCACACAACACTATTTATACCACCTTGTACATAATCATTTCATAAACAACATGTACACACACTATATATACACCACACCACATGTGCACAACAACACAGATGCAACATGTATCACATATACAACATATGCACAATAATAGTACCACACATCTAGAACTACACTTTCTTTACCAAGCAACCTTGCTTCCAGTGTCTTACCCATGATTGTCATAGCATGCCGCATAGCACGCTGCTTTAATTTTGATGATGTATCCTTCAATGTTACCTATCATTACATGAACATAGACATAATACAAGCATACAATATCAATTCATATCCACATGATATTTACCTCATATATTTTTCATGACTACTCTTCCCACTTGATTCCTCATAGGCAGGAACCTCTTCATGTCACTCACCTACGTAAGCAATCATTCATCCACATGAATGATCCCTGGCGACCTTGTCAGACAACAAAAGGCATACACACATGTATATATATACATAAACATAAATAATTTGTGATTCCTAATGACAACAATGCACATACACTCTTATATGCATATAAATATAAGCATTAAACCACCATGATCCTTGACAACTCTATCAGACATAGCATACCTACGTAAATACATGTATACATATATAAATATCAAAATAATCATGATTGTAACATAATTACCAGATAACATAAGGTCTAGGTTAAGAGAACTTCCTTATTTGTGCACAACATGCACAACATTGAGAACCACAATTCCCAACTTAGCCAAGGAATTTGACACCTAGGATCCATTTACTTTACCTTTTTTGGTTACCTTTCTCATGAGTGTATTTCCATTATCCATTTACACCAATAGACCCAACCAATCCAACTAGCTGTCATAGGCTTACCTTTCGTTGCACTTACTCATGCACTGAGATTCATCTATGTCTTACATTACCCATCGGTTACCACACAACTCTCCCCGAGCTCCTTCAACTTTCCTCTTTCCCAACCAATTCCCAATACTCAAAACGTAAAAGCCAAGCCAAGAAACAAACAAGAAGAAAAGCATGAAAGCCAAAAACAACAATACAACACCACAACCAAAATGGCATGGCCATGCACAATACACAAACAAAACTGCAATCAAGCACAAAAGATCACCAAAAGAAATCAATAGACACCATGACTCAATTCCCATGGTTACCAGGGAGAGCTAAACCCAAGCATTCTTCAATATTTGATGGCAACCTCTCTTTCGATGCAACTCCCTGCATCACACTACCATAAAAACATGATTATGAATGTATAAATAAATATAATGATTCATAAGTTACCTTACCTTTTTGTGCCAAGCATGTTGCTTTCAACTAAACGCGTCCACACCATCTCTCAAGGGACTCCAATTCCCTTGGTAGATCCACCTGTAACTAGAGACTAGATAATATACTTATGAAATACAAGTTCATGCATCTAACACATATCCACATAATGTCAGACAAAATCAAGGTTAAGAATACTTCCTGTATGAAAAGCACTAATTCGTTTGGAATTAGGGTTTCCAGACATAGCCAAAGGAATTCTAGCCCACTTCCTTTCCTTTACCCTTACCTTGTTGCAACTGAGTATTACTACGCATTGTCAAATCACTCAATTGTTAGTTATATAAACACATCAACTATTAACTTGTCATGTTAATACCAAGCATGTTTCCCTACAACTTCTCACACACATGTTTCAAATATCAAGACAATCATATCTATTAGTTTGCAATCAACCTTTACCAAGACTGGCAATCATGTAAAAATCCATAGCCAACTCATAGTCATTAGACATAATGCTACAATTTTCACCTACTACATGCAAGTACATATCAACTGTCTCAACACATATGTGTTAGTACAATTATCTTAAAAAAAGATCATTGCTTCACACAATCCCATAAAGTCACACGCGTATCATGCAATAAATCAAACATTCAACAAACTATAAATATACCATGTCAAATAAATCAACTAGGCAACATAATACACACCAAACACACAAACACCAAATATATGAAATAATCAATAATAATGCACCAGGTATACTACATAAGAAAATTCATACCTTAGTGTATCTCAAGGGAGGCTATCTTATCTGCATAATCAATCTAGTTAGCATGATATAACTTTACAACACATCATCTCAAACACAAATAATATCACGATATCCATTAAAGTAACTAACTAACAAACATGCTCACATCATAAGGTCATAAAAATTGGTCGTTCGTGTATAACAATCACATATGTAAGAACAATCTAAATTAGTACAACACAATGTCACAAATAAGTTGGTTCATAGCTAAATGTCATAACCCTAACTATATGAATAGCCCAGTCCAAACTAGTGTGATACATATAACATCAAGGTGTTAATTATATAACCCTAATATTCAAGTTACTAGTCATAAAACCACAACAATTTATATATAACCTAATCTTCAAGCTAACTATTGCCACTCACTGCCAAATGTGTTTTCAGTTGTCCAAAGTGAAAAAGAGTAGTGAAGTTTTAAGTCATCTTCCATGCCACAAAATCTCTCAAAACTAAATCAGACCTTTCCATTCGATAGTACTCAGAATAAGATTTCTAACAGGATGTGGAAGTCCAAAAATGGACTCATAGATCAAAAGTTAGAGCATATTGAAGCTATCCTTTGAAAGCTAGAAAAAGAAGAGAAAAGTAAGAAGGGTAAGGCTTATTGGAAATCAAAATCAAAGTTTACTGAAGCAACAGCAGGGGAAGACATTGAAATCTATGATCATCATTCGCCGATATCACAAATAAAAAATTGTAGTTTCAAGGCATGGTTTATCTGTGATTAGAGGTCCTATATCGGCAGGCTCATACATTAGAGGTCATAGTCATGTTGCATATCGAAATCAAAGTTTTCACAAAGTAGCACAAGGAGAGGGCATAATGCACTTGTGATCATCAATCACCGATATCAGGAATCAATGATAGAAGGTCCATGGCCCATGGTCTATTGGTGATCGGAGGTCTTGGTAGTCATGGATGAGTAGGAAATCAAAGGTTTGAGGTGTATTGGCATATCGACGATCGTAATTACCAGAGAGTACAACCAAATAAACTTCCGAAGGTCGATAACATTAAAAATCACTGAGATTCGGGCCTCTAGTGTTAAAGCACCAGGGAGGGCCGATTGCGATTAATAAAGGAAATCAATTGCAAAACCAGAGAAGGATGGACATTTTTTCTCTCCTCCAATAGGCCATGTGGTGGAATACTATTGGTCGCACTAAACTCATCTGGAAACTAACGTCATTATGGCTTGGTATTACGGAGGACATCTGGCATGCAAATTTGGAATTTCTAGGGGCCATAAGGGGCCAAAATAGGGTGACACATGTCACCACTCACAAGGTGACACACAAAAAAGTATGATGTCATCTCGTAAATTGGAAATTTGAGTTCTCGACTCATCACATATCGCAATCGTAAGAGTTGGGAGGGTGCAACTAGAGGCATGGATTAGAGAAGTCCCAATTGTCAATCTCTGATATAAGGCTAACCACCAGGTCACTACCCGTGATCATATGATAAGGAATGCAGAAAGGGGATAAACTATAAAGGTCCTAAAGATCTCGGAACTGGCTTATTTTGTAATGTTTTTAAGTGAAAAGGGCTAATAATGAGAACCCCTTATTCAGAATTAAGTCAATATTACTAGGCATAGCATGGCTCTAATACCATGATACAAGAATTTAAAGCGATAGATGAGTAGGCAATTGTGTTCTGAATATGTTATGGTCATTATGGGTGATCTCTCCCGCTTCTTGAAAGAAACGAATTAAAATTGTTAACATAAAAAGGAACAGGGAACCAACCAAGAGAGCATGAGGCATGATGTAGTAGAAACTTAGTTGAACCAGTGGCCAACAAAGAGAGTGGCGTGGAGATATTTCTATAGGACCATCATTTCAGTTCACTTGTTAAACCCGTTTTGTTTTTTTATTAATATTGTTTTGTTGTCTTATTTCCAGGAAAGGTATCTTTATGTTATAATTGGAGGTGATAGAGCCTGCACTCTGAGAGAGTTAGTCATAGAGGCATTTGGAAACTCTAGCCTGAAGATATTTTTGTAACTAATTTTCATCTTCTCCCTTTCCTTAGAAAAGGGAGGAAGAAACACTTAGAAAAGGTTCTAAATTCTGAGGAATAACTACATGTTATTTCTTAGACTGTATGACTTCAAGATTTGCATCTTTCAAAATATTAATGAAATGGTGGTGATTCCTACATTCGAGTACTATAGTATGTTACCTCTCTATTAAATTCCATTATGTCCATGTTTCCTCTCTGATTTCATGTAATTGTAACTGCTAGAAATGTTTCATTAATTCTTACAAATTCATTTGTGTTGACATGTTAATGGACATTTTTGTATGTAGCTTTGAGATTATATCTTTAAATTGCGCTCCGTAAATCATCGCATCCAATTCTCCTTCATCCATTATGTCTACCTGTAACTTAGATAAGTGTAGAATTCTTGAGGTTTCAAGCTCTATATGATGATTTATTCTATCTCTTTCTCTTCTTTCATTTCTCTACAAAATTTGATTAAACTGTAGGTCCTCAAACTACTCAGCCTCCACTAGTTCATACATATATTTTTGTGAATTGTATATGTGAAATTGTATCATAAATACATGGCTTATTTCCTTAGATGAATGAACCAACCCATGTTGCTTATTGTATGTATTTACCATAGGGGCTTCACTAGGGGATCAATACCATACCACATGCATTCATATTGGGGGATATTTATTGAGGAAAAAATGACATAATATATTGGCGGATATATAGGGGGTAAAGCGTTTCTATATTGGCAGGTATAAAAAATGGAGCTCAAAGTTCATTAAAAAATGTAAAGGGGAATAAAAAATGTTAATAAAAAAATTCACATCTACAATATCTAGTGAAAGTAGGGGTTTTTTAAGTTGGGAAGAGGTATTGGGTTCGTATTGGTAGGGGGTTAAATAATGTGATTTTTAGAGGTATTTTCTAATATGTAGTCAAATTAGGGGTGTTGTTTAGTATGCCATGAACGCACGTGATAGGTCATAGGTTCATTGGGTGAAGCCACCGTGGTATATTTACATATGTGGATTTGTTAGGCACTCATTTATTCCATGCTTGTCCCTGATTTGATGTTATAAATTCTACAGTCCTTATATTTACCTCTGTAGGGTAACCTCTACCATTATGCCTGAAGAATAGTTTTAAAAATAGGCTTAAACAAGAATAATCTAATAACAGGCTTGAGTAGTCACTCAAACCCATAACTTGAACAGTCACCTAGACTTGTTTACCCAAAACCTTACACGTTATTTTATAGTCCAGCTAGACAAACCCAACTTAACCGTCCTATCTCCCGATGTAATTGTTTCCATGCTACGGAAAATAAGTGGAAGATAATTTGTTATTTGTTCCTTGGGATTCCATTCTCAAATGTTCTTAGCACGTGAAGCCATACTACACTACAACAAACAAAAAACATTATTCAATATTGTTACTTTCGACCATCGACACTACTTAATTCTGGTCTTAATAGAAATTTCCATCATTCATCACTGTGCCTGTGCTTATTTCAAACGTTTTCTCCAAGACAATTCACATAAAAGAATATGAATCATTACTTTATTAAAATGAACCTAAATAACATCAAACAGAACTAGCTACTAATGTGTTCATTCGATTTAAACCTAAATCTGATCCTCCCTACCGTGAGAAGGGAAATTACATCCTTTTCTTTCCCCGAGCTTCCACTCCAAAGGGGTATGTATAGTTTACCAAAATCAAGTATCAGGGATGGGGACCATCGTCCATCCAATACCATCTCCAGAATCTCCACTCGCACATGTCCAGCTCAGGAATTACTCATGGGAAGTGTCCTCCCAATTTCCATGGACAGACCTTCCTTTCTGTCCTCCTCGGACTTTTAGAAAGAAGAACACTTCTTTCCATTGAGATCCCTCTTTTCTTAGGAAAAGATAAATTTCATAATTGTATTGCAGTGTTTCAGATCAACCATCAAAAATTCTAAAATTTTATAATGTTTAATCATAATTAAACAAACAATTCTTCAAACCAGAATTCTACTAGCTACCACGACCCCCAATTACTTTGATCTTTAATAATATAATGTGAGTAAATATATTTTAACTTAAAAATGTTACATATAACATTCCAATCCGATTAAAATTTTGGTTGCAAACCCTGCATTATTCCTTAGACGTTATTGATAAAGTCCTAACAAATTTAAATTCTTACGGTCTCATCTAATCCTCTAAAATTCTTTCATCATTATTTTTTCAACTAATTGAAATATCCTCCTCTTTTATTTCTTCTTATATTTCAATTACTTAATTACCACTTTTAATAATTTTATCATATCATTTATCAAAGTATGTGGTAAAATCTAATTCTTCTTGGTTTTTTTATTACTATGATATAATGTTTAGTATTACTATTATTATTTAAAATAAATTTTTAGATGGTATCAAGTGTTTCAAATTGATCCATATTAGCACACAGGAGAACATGTTCCTAGAGGGATTTGAGAATTAGGCATTAAAGGCGTTCAGATAGTATTAAAAAACTTATAGACAGTAATATTTATGTATGGATAATATAATTCGAGGTGGAGTTCTACATAATAATAAAATTTTATGGATTAAAATATCTACTCATGACTAGCATTAAGTTGTAGACATAATTATGGATAATAATGGGGAGACAAATCTAGACAATAGGAAGAAATTAAAAATTATAATAAACATTTATAGCTAAGGATGAATATCTGTTGTTTTGGTTTTCTGTACCAATAAAAATTCAATCATATTAACTGGTTTAGCTATATATATATATGTGAATTTATGTAGGGATTTTTTGAGAGTGTTGTAGCCTGTAAGCTAGCTACATTCTAGAAATGGGGAGGGCATATTTATTGCAAGGTGATAATCAGAATCATTGTATCAGAAATAATAATTATAGGTCAACTAACCTAAATCCTGCACTGAATTTACTCATTGGAATTCCTCCACCCTCAAAAACCTATAGTTCAAATAGTATGCCTATAGATAGTTGAAGGCATTTGAATCATTTTTTTGTTAATGGGCATTTCCCATTTTCCATCTGGACTTCAGATACTATCTCGTAGAAGAACTGAAAACCAGGTACTTTTCTATTGCCAAAAGGGCTTTGAATATTTTACAATAAATAAATAAATTCTTTGGCAGAAGCTCAAACATTTCACTGCCTATCTTGGCCATCAGAAGGACTCCAAATACTTTTCCTTCTCAATGAGCATGGAATTTTACTCATCCGAACCTTCAAAATTCAAATATTTTTACTCCTTTGTAAGAAATGCTAGGCTACTACCTACATGTCAAGGTAAAATTATGTTGAAACTTTCCAAATATGTAATTTGATTCTACATGTATGAGAACCATCAGTGTACCATTAATCTCAGTGTTGCAAATCCAAGTAATCCAAATACTGATGGTATCAAGTGTTTCAAATTGATCCATATTAGCACACAAGAGAACACGTTCCTAGAGGGATTTGAGAATTAGGCATTAAAGGCCTTCAGATAGTATTAAAAAACTTATAGACAGTAATATTTATGTATGGATAATATAATTCGAGGTGGAGTTCTACATAATAATAAAATTTTATGGATTAAAATATCTACTCATGACTGGCATTAAGTTGTAGACATAATTCTAGATAATAATGGGGAGACAAATCTAGACAATAGGAAGAAATTAAAAATTATAAAAAACATTTATAGATAAGGATGAAGATGGATTAAGCTCCCATTTAAAGGGGTTCAAGCTTGAAATCTAATATTGATGTAAGGATTTTTTTTTAATATAAGATAAATATGATACTAAAAATTTCTCAATATCTGTTGTTTTGGTTTTCTGTACTAATAAAAATTCAATCATATTAACTGGTTTATTTTGCTATATATATATGTGAATTTATGTAGGGCTCTTTTGAGAGTGCTGTAGCCTGTAAGCTAGCTACATTCCAGAAATGGGGAGGGCATATTTATTGCACGGTGATAATCGGAATCATTGTATCAGAAATAATAATTCTAGGTCAGCTAACCTAAATCCTGAAGTGAATTTACTGATTGGAATTCCTCCACCCTCAAAAACCTATAGTTGAAATAGTATGCCTATAGACAGTTGAAGGCATTTGAATCATTTTTTTGTTAATGGGCATTTCCCATTTTCCATCTGGACTTCAAATACTATGTCGTAGAAGAACTGAAAACCAGGTACTTTTCTATTGCCAAAAGGGCTTTGAATATTTTACAATAAATAAATAAATTCTTCGGTAGAAGCTCAAACATTTCATGCCTATCTTGGCCATCAGAAGGACTCCAAATACCTTGCCTTCTCAATGAGCATGGAATTTTACTCATCCGAACCTTCAAAATTCAAATATTTTTACTCCTTTGTAAGAAATGCCAGGCTACTACCTGCATGTCAAGGTAAAATTATGTTGAAACTTTCGAAATATATAGTTTGATTCTACATGTATGAGAACCATCAGTGTACCATTAATCTCAGCACTGCAAATCCAAGTAATCTGAATATTGATGGTATCAAGTGTTTCAAATTGATCCATATTAGCACACAGGAGAACACGTTCCTCGAGGGATTTGAGAATTAGGCAATAAAGGCGTTCAGATAGTATTAAAAAACTTATAGACAGTAATATTTATGTATGGATAATATAATTCGAGGTGGAGTTCTACATAATAATAAAATATTTTATGGATAAAGTTGAAATTCAGTACATGAAATTACAACTAAAAAAAATTCATATCATCTATACTGAACTTTTTTCAAATGCACAGGGATACATCCTTACAATTGATTCAGCTTTCACTATTGTTAATTGCCTTAGTTTATTTTTTTTTAATACACAGTGATTCATTCTTCACAATTGTTAATTGTTTTAGTTTAATTCTTTTTTTTTCAATGTACAGGGATTCAACCTCCATAATTGCCTTTGCTTAAGTAATCTGGACACTTGCGTGCTGGTACGGAATTTACTCTGGACATTTGCCTGCTGGTAAGGAATTTAAAGCTAACCAATTCACTGTTGAGATTATACTTTATACTTTTTATTTGTTTTAATCAATAATGTTGTATTCTCCCTTAAAAAACTGATAATGTTGAAATACTATATAAAGCTAATCAATTCACTTGTTGAGATTATACTTTATTTGTTTTAATAAATAATGTTGTATTCTCCCTTAAAAAACTCATAATGTTGAAACACTGAATTCAAATGTACATATATTTTAAAATTATGTACAATTTATCAACACTAACTACATCTCTTTATACTTTTGAAATTGTCCCAATTTAACAAAGCTATCACCTCTGTTTGCATTATTGAAGCAATAGTTAGTATATATACATTAAAATTGCATCCACAGAATTAGAGTCCATTCAACGAAGGAAGGAAATTCTCATGACGATGACATAGATCTAGGCCGATAATAAATTACAACTAAAAAAAATTCATATCATCTGTACTGAACTTTTTTCAAATGCACAGGGATAGATCCTTACAATTGATTCAGCCTTCAGCCTTCAGGTATTTAATTTAATTTGTTTTTGAATGATCTCTTTATTGATGTTGCTTAGTTACATTTAATTTTTCAAATTATTTTCAAATTAAATATTTAATATGTTATTTAAGTTCTGCACTATATTTATTAATGGTACAACGATGTATGATATATTTTTTTAATTAAAGTAATATAATGTACAAAGGAAAATGTTTGAATTTATATAATATAAAGTGATAATTCTCTTAAATTTAAATTTTTACGTTAAAATATTGAGGATTAGCTTGTGTGGATTATATTGGGGATTTTCCGCACTTAGGCTATTAATTTGCATACCACTGTGCAGCTTATGTTGGTTACTCACGCAACAATGTTGAAATACAGATACTTTGCCTTGACCTGCTTTGTTTTGTGGTTTGGCAATTCAACTTTTAGCGTTGAAGGACATTTCTGGATATTTGCTGTATTTGTTCATCTCCGGTAACAACCTTAATCTCCTTTCCAAGTTTTTGCTTCATTTCTATTCCTTCCATGGACCATGCTAGAGAATCCTCTTCCATCAATTGTACAGTAACCACTGAGAAGCTACAGGGTCTTATAAATTCAATTCAAAATTATTTCCCGATTGAAATGATTTAGTTATAAATCTGCTTTCTTGATAATTTAACTTTTTTTCCTTTGTGTTAGACTAGTGCAAAGTGGTGAAGTCATGGCTGTCTTGTTTCTAGTGAACAGACTCTAGAAAACCTTAGATACAAACTTCAATAGCTTTGCTTATGTCTGTCAGAATTCTGGAATAGCCATATCCTTGTATTGATATTATATTGCACTTGGCATTTTTTTTTGTCATCCACACACTAAGAAAGTGGAAAACAAATACATGCATGTACATTTACATTTAGAATGCATGCGGAAATTGATATAGGACTTAACCTGTGTTGTCTGCTCTATGTTGAAATAATTTCACTTTTCTTTCCTTAGTAGCTAGGATTTTCAATGCAAAAAGAAAGTATATGTCTGTTTATCATCTCAGATTGCATATTTAGGAATTGTATATGTACATCACGCGATCAACCTTAAAGGCAAACTTCTTAAGAAAGATCAACTCTAAAATACATTTCAATAAACATAACAACGCTTTGGAACC
>APFE030840673.1:110216-137958 GCA_000404065.3 Pinus taeda | reverse complement strand
GAGGGCATATTTATTGCACGGTGATAATCGGAATCATTGTATCGGAAATAATAATTCTAGGTCAACTAACCTAAATCCCGCAGTGAATTTACTGATTGGAATTCCTCCACCCTCAAAAACCTATAGTTGAAATAGTATGCCTATAGACAGTTGAAGGCATTTGAATCATTTTTTTGTTAATGGGCATTTCCCATTTTCCATCTGGACTTCAGATACTACGTCGTAGAAGAACTGAAAACCAGGTACTTTTCTATTGCCAAAAGGGCTTTGAATATTTTACAATAAATAAATAAATTCTTCGGCACACAAGAGAACAAGTTCCTGGAGGGATTTGAGAATTAGGCATTAAAGGCGTTCAGATAGTATTAAAAAACTTATAGACAGTAATATTTATGTATGGATAATATAATTCGAGGTGGAATTCTACATAATAATAAAATTTTATGGATTAAAATATCTACTCATGACTGGCATTAAGCTGTATACATAATTCTAGATAATAATGGGGAGACAAATCTAGACAATAGGAAGAAATTAAAAATTATAATAAA
Source organism: Pinus taeda (assembly GCA_000404065.3). Classification (NCBI taxonomy): domain Eukaryota; kingdom Viridiplantae; phylum Streptophyta; class Pinopsida; order Pinales; family Pinaceae; genus Pinus; species Pinus taeda. The sequence goes on along the minus strand of APFE030840673.1, from coordinate 137,407 downwards.
CATTTATAGATAAGGATGAAGATGGATTAAGATCCCATTTAAAAATCCTTACATCAATAGTGCTATGTTTCATTAAAATTGCTTGCCACTGTTTTTCAATTAACACGTTCTTAATCAAGGATTTGTTAGGCACTCATTTATTCCATGCTTGTCCCTGATTTGATGTTATAAATTCTACAGTCCTTATATTTACCTCTGTAGGGTAACCTCTACCATTATTCTTGAAGAATAGTTTTAAAAATAGGCTTAAACAAGAATAATCTAATAACATGCTCGAGTAGTCACTCAGACCCATAACTTGAACAGTCACCTAAACTTGTTTACCCAAAACCTTACACGTTATTTTATAGTCCAGCTGGAAAAACCCAACTTAACCGTCCTATCTCCCGATGTAATTGTTTCCATGCTACGGAAAATAAGTGGAAGATAATTTGTTATTTGTTCCTAGGGATTCCATTCTCAAATGTTCTTAGCATGTGAAGCCATACTACACTGCAACAAACTTAATTATTATTCAATATTGTTACTTTCGACCATCGACACTACTTAATTCTGGTCTTAATAGAAATTTCCATCATTCATCACTGTGCCTGTGCTTATTTCAAACGTTTTCTCCAAGACAATTCACATAAAAGAATACGAATCATTACTTTATTAAAATGAAACTAAACAACATCAAACAGAACTAGCTACTAATGTGTTCATTCGATTTAAACCTGAATCTGATCCTCCCTACCGTGAGAAGGGAAATTACATCCTTTTCTTTCCCTGAGCTTCCACTCCAGAGGGGTATGTACAGTTTACCAGAATCAAGTATCAGGGATGGGGACCATCGTCCATCCAATACCATCTCCAGAATCTCCACTCGCACATGTCCAGCTCAGGAATTACTCATGGGAAGTGTCCTCCCAATTTCCATGGACAAACCTTCCTTTCTGTCCTCCTCGAACTTTTAGAAAGAAGAACACTTCTTTCCATTGATATCCCTCTTTTCTTAGGAAAAGATAAATTTCATAATTGTATTGAAGTGTTTCAAATCAACCATAAAAAATTATAAAATTTTATAATGTTTAATCATAATTAAACAAACAATTCTTCAAACATAAATTCTACTAGCTACCACGACCCCCAATTACTTTGATCTTTAATAATATAATGTGAGTAAATATATTTTAACTTAAAAATGTTACATATAACATTCCAATCCGATTAAATCCTGCAGTGAATTTACTGATTGGAATTCCTCCACCCTCAAAAACCTATAGTTGAAATAGTATGCCTATAGACAGTTGAAGGCATTTGAATCATTTTTTTGTTAATGGGCATTTCCCATTTTCCATCTGGACTTCAGATACTATGTCGTAGAAGAACTGAAAACCAGGTACTTTTCTATTGGCAAAAGGGATTTGAATATTTTACAATAAATAAATAAATTCTTCGGCAGAAGCTCAAACATTTCACTGCCTATCTTGGCCATCAGAAGGACTCCAAATACTTTGCCTTCTCAATGAGCATGGAATTTTACTCATCCGAACCTTCAAAATTCAAATATTTTTACTCCTTTGTAAGAAATGCCAGGCTACTACCTGCATGTCAAGGTAAAATTATGTTGAAACTTTCCAAATATGTAATTTGATTCTACATGTATGAGAACCATCAGTGTACCATTAATCTCAGCACTGCAAATCCAAGTAATCCGAATACTGATGGTATCAAGTGTTTCAAATTGGTCCATATTAGCACACAGGAGAACACGTTCTTGGAGGGATTTGAGAATTAGGCATTAAAGGCGTTCAGATAGTATTAAAAAACTTATAGACAGTAATATTTATGTATGGATAATATAATTCGAGGTGGAGTTCTACATAATAATAAAATTTTATGGATTAAAATATCTACTCATGATTGGCATTAAGTTGTAGACATAATCTAAATATAAATGGGGAGAACAAATCTAGGACAATAGAAGAATTAAAAATTATAATAAACATTATAAGAAGGATGAAGGGATTAAGGGCTCCCTTTAAAGGGTTCAAGCTGAATCTATATTGATTGTAAGGATTTTTTTTTAATATAAGATAAATATGATACTAAAAATTTCTCAATATCTGTTGTTTTGGTTTTCTGTACTAATAAAAATTCAATCATATTAACTGGTTTATTTTGCTATATATATATATATGTGAATTTATGTAGGGCTCTTTTGAGAGTGTTGTAGCCTGTAAGCTAGCTACATTTCAGAAATGGGGAGGGCATATTTATTGCACGGTGATAATCAGAATCATTGTATCAGAAACAATAATTCTAGGTCAACTAACCTAAATCCTGCAGTGAATTCACTGATTGGAATTCCTCCACCCTCAAAAACCTATAGTTGAAATAATATGCCTATAGACAGTTGAAGGCATTTGAATCATTTTTTTGTTAATGGGCATTTCCCATTTTCCATCTGGACTTCAGATACTATGTCGTAGAAGAACTGAAAACCAGGTACTTTTCTATTGCCAAAAGGGCTTTGAATATTTTACAATAAATAAATAAATTTTTCAACAGAAGCTCAAACATTTCACTGCCTATCTTGGCCATTAGAAGGACTCCAAATACTTTTCCTTCTCAATGAGCATGGAATTTTACTCATCTGAACCTTCAAAATTCAAATATTTTTACTCCTTTGTAAGAAATGCCACGCTACTACCTGCATGTCAAGGTAAAATTATGTTGAAACTTTCCAAATATGTAATTTGATTCTACATGTATGAGAACTATCAGTGTACCATTAATCTCAGCGCTACAAATCCAAGTAATCCGAATACTGATGGTATCAAGTGTTTCAAATTGATCCATATTAGCACACAGGAGAACACGTTCCTGGAGGGATCTGAGAATTAGGCATTAAAGGCGTTCAGATAGTATTAAAAAACTTATAGACAGTAATATTTATGTATGGATAATATAATTCGAGGTAGAGTTCTACATAATAATAAAATTTTATGGATTAAAATATCTACTCATGACTGGCATTAAGCTGTAGACATAATTCTAGATAATAATGGGGAGACAAATCTAGACAATAGGAAGAAATAAAAAACTATAATAAACATTTATAGATAAGGATGAAGATGGATTAAGCTCCCATTTAAAGGGGTTCAAGCTTGAAATCTAATACTGATGTAAGGATTTTTTTTTAATATAAGATAAATATGATACTAAAAATTTCTCAATATCTGTTGTTTTGGTTTTTTGTACTAATAAAAATTCAATCATATTAACTGGTTTATTTTGCTATATATATATGTGAAATTATGTAGGGCTCTTTTGAGAGTGTTGTAGCCTTAAGCTAGCTACATTTCAGAAATGGGGAGGGCATATTTATTGCACGGTGATAATCAAAATCATTGTATCAGAAATAATAATTCTAGGTCAACTAACCTAAATCCTGCAGTGAATTTACTGATTGGAATTCCTCCACCCTCAAAAACCTATAGTTGAAATAATATGCCTATAGACAGTTGAAGGCATTTGAATCATTTTTTTGTTAATGGGCATTTCCCATTTTCCATCTGGACTTCAGAAGTGTCGCCCCAATTTCCATGGACAGACCTTCCTTTCTGTCCTCCTCGGACTTTTAGAAAGAAGAACACTTCTTTCCATTGAGATCCATCTTTTCTTAGGAAAAGATAAATTTCATAATTGTATTGCAGTGTTTCAGATCAACCATAAAAAATTCTAAAATTTTATAATGTTTAATCATAATTAAACAAACAATTCTTCAAACATAAATTCTACTAGCTACCACGACCCCTAATTAATTTGATCTTTAATAATATAATGTGAGTAAATATATTTTAACTTAAAAATGTTACATATAACATTCCAATCCGATTAAATCTTGCAGTGAATTTACTGATTGGAATTCCTCCACCCTCAAAAACCTATAGTTGAAATAGTATGCCTATAGACAGTTGAAGGCATTTGAATCATTTTTTTGTTAATGGGCATTTCCCATTTTCCATCTTGACTTCAGATACTATGTCGTAGAAGAACTGAAAAACCAGGTACTTTTCTATTGCCAAAAGGGCTTTGAATATTTTACAATAAATAAATAAATTCTTCGGCAGAAGCTCAAACAGTTCACTGCCTATCTTGGCCATCAGAAGGACTCCAAATACTTTGCCTTCTCAATGAGCATGGAATTTTACTCATCCGAACCTTCAAAATTCAAATATTTTTACTCCTTTGTAAGAAATGCCAGGCTACTACCTGCATGTCAAGGTAAAATTATGTTGAAACTTTCCAAATATGTAATTTGATTCTACATGTATGAGAACCATCAGTGTACCATTAATCTCAGCACTGCAAATCCAAGTAATCCGAATACTGATGGTATCAAGTGTTTCAAATTGGTCCATATTAGCACACAGGAGAACACGTTCTTGGAGGGATTTGAGAATTAGGCATTAAAGGCGTTCAGATAGTATTAAAAAACTTATAGACAGTAATATTTATGTATGGATAATATAATTCGAGGTGGAGTTCTACATAATAATAAAATTTTATGGATTAAAATATCTACTCATGACTGGCATTAAGCTGTAGACATAATTCTAGATAATAATGGGGAGACAAATCTAGACAATAGGAAGAAATTAAAAATTATAATAAACATTTATAGATAAGGATGAAGATGGATTAAGCTCCCATTTAAAGGGGTTCAAGCTTGAAATCTAATATTGATGTAAGGATTTTTTTTTAATATAAGATAAATATGATATTAAAAATTTCTCAATATATGTTGTTTTGGTTTTCTGTACTAATAAAAATTCAATCATATTAACTGGTTTATTTTGCTATATATATATGTGAATTTATGTAGGGCTCTTTTGAGAGTGTTGTAGCCTGTAAGCTAGCTACATTTCAGAAATGGGGAGGGCATATTTATTGCACGGTGATAATCAGAATCATTGTATCAGAAATAATAATTCTAGGTCAACTAACCTAAATCCTGCAGTGAATTTACTGATTGGAATTCCTCCACCCTAAAAAACCTATAGTTGAAATAATATGCCTATAGACAGTTGAAGGCATTTGAATCATTTTTTTGTTAATGGGCATTTCCCATTTTCCATCTGGACTTCAGATACTATGTCGTAGAAGAACTGAAAACCATGTACTTTTCTATTGCCAAAAGGGCTTTGAATATTTTACAATAAATAAATAAATTCTTCGGCAGAAGCTCAAACATTTCACTGCCTATCTTGGCCATCAGAAGGACTCCAAATACTTTTCATTCTCAATGAGCATGGAATTTTACTCATCCGAACCTTCAAAATTCAAATATTTTTACTCCTTTGTAAGAAATGCCAGGCTACTACCTGCATGTCAAGGTAAAATTATGTTGAAACTTTCCAAATATGTAATTTGATTCTACATGTATGAGAACCATCAGTGTACCATTAATCTCAGCGCTGCAAACCAAAGTAATCCGAATACTGATGGTATCAAGTGTTTCAAATTGATCCATATTAGCACACAGGAGAACACGTTCCTGGAGGGATTTGAGAATTAGGCATTAAAGGCGTTCAGATAGTATTAAAAAACTTATAGACAGTAATATTTATGTATGGATAATATAATTCGAGGTGGAGTTCTACATGATAATAAAATTTTATGGATTAAAATATCTACTCATGACTGGCATTAAGCTGTAGACATAATTCTAGATAATAATGGGGAGACAAATCTAGACAATAGGAAGAAATTAAAAATTGTAATAAACATTTATAGATAAGGATGAAGATGGATTAAGCTCCCATTTAAAGGGGTTCAATCTTGAAATCTAATATTGATGTAAGGATTTTTTTTTTAATATAAGATAAATATGATACTAAAAATTTCTCAATATCTGTTGTTTTGGTTTTTTGTACTAATAAAAATTCAATCATATTAACTGGTTTATTTTGCTATATATATATGTGAATTTATGTAGGGCTCTTTTGAGAGTGTTGTAGCTTGTAAGCTAGCTACATTCCAGAAATGGGGAGGGCATATTTATTGCATAGTGATAATCGGAATCATTGTATCAGAAATAATAATTCTAGGTCAACTAAGCTAAATCCTGCAGTGAATTTACTGATTGGAATTCCTCCACCCTCAAAAACCTATAGTTGAAATAGTATGCCTATAGACAGTTGAAGGCATTTGAATCATTTTTTTGTTAATGGGCATTTCCCATTTTCCGTCTGGACTTTAGATACTATGTCGTAGAAGAACTGAAAACCAGGTACTTTTCTATTGCCAAAAGGGCTTTGAATATTTTACAATAAATAAATAAATTCTTCGGCGAAAGCTCAAACATTTCACTGCCTATCTTGGCCATCAGAACGACTCCAAATACTTTGCCTTCTCAATGAGCATGGAATTTTACTCATCCAAACCTTCAAAATTCAAATATTTTTACTCCTTTGTAAGAAATGCCAGGCTACTACCTGCATGTCAAGGTAAAATTATGTTGAAACTTTCCAAATATGAAATTTGATTCTACATGTATGAGAACCATCAGTGTACCATTAATCTCAGCGCTGCAAATCCAAGTAATCCGAATACTGATGGTATCAAGTGTTTCAAATTGATCCATATTTACACACAGGAGAACACGTTCTTGGAGGGATTTGAGAATTAGGCATTAAAGGCGTTCAGATAGTATTAAAAAACTTATAGACAGTAATATTTATTTATGGATAATATAATTCGAGGTGGATTTCTACATAATAATAAAATTTTATGGATAAAGTTGAAATTCAGTACATGAAATTACAACTAAAAAAAATTCATATCATCTGTACTGAACTTTTTTCAAATGCACACGGATACATCCTTACAATTGATTCAGCTTTCACTATTGTTAATTGCCTTAGTTTATTTTTTTTTAATACACAGTGATTCATTCTTCACAATTGTTAATTGTTTTAGTTTAATTCTTTTTTTTTTCAATGTACAGGGATTCAACCTCCATAATTGCCTTTGCTTAAGTAATCTAGACACTTGTCTGCTGGTACGAAATTTACTCTGGACATTTTCCTGCTGGTAAGGAATTTAAAGCTAACCAATTCACCTGTTGAGATTATACTTTATACTTTTTATTTGTTTTAATCAATAATGTTGTATTCTCCCTTAAAAAACTGATAATGTTGAAATACTATATAAAGCTAATCAATTCACCTGTTGAGATTATACTTTATACTTTTTATTTGTTTTAATAAATAATGTTGTATTCTCCTTTAAAAAATTGATAATGTTGAAACACTGAATTCAAATGTACATATATTTTAAAATTATGTACAATTTATCAACACTAACTACATCTCTTTATACTTTTGAAATTGTCCCAATTTAACAACGCTATCACCTCTGTTTGCATTATTGAAGCAATAGTTAGTATATATACATTAAAATTGCATCCACAGAATTAGATTCCATTCAACGAAGGAAGGAAATTCTCATGACGATGACATAGATCTAGGCCGATAATAAATTACAACTAAAAAAAAATCATATCATCTGCACTGAACTTTTTTCAAATGCACAGGGATAGATGCTTACAATTGATTCAACCTTCAGCCTTTAGGTATTTAATTTAATTTGTTTTTGAATGATTTCTTTATTGATGTTGTTTAGTTACATTTAATTTTTCAAATTATTTTCAAATTAAATATTTAATATGTTATTTAAGTTCTGCACTATATTTATTAATGGTACAACGATGTATGATATATTTTTTTTAATTAAAATAATATAATGTACAAAGGAAAATGTTTGAATTTATATAATATAAAGTGATAATTCTCTTAAATTTAAATTTTTATGTTAAAATATTGAGGATTAGCTTGTGTGGATTATATTGGGGATTTTCCGCGCTTATGCTATTAATTTGCATACCACTGTGTAACTTATGTTGGTTACTCACCCAGCAATGTTGAAATACAGATACTTTGCCTTGGCCTGCTTTGTTTTGTCATTTGGCGATTCAACTTTTAGCGTTGAAGGACATTTCTCGATATTTGTTGTATTTGTTCATCTCCGGTAACAACCTTAATCTCCTTTCCAAGTTTTTGCTTCATTTCTATTCCTTCCATGGACCATGCTAGAGAATCCTCTTCCATCAATTGTACAGTAACCACTGAGCAGCTACAGGGTCTTATAAATTCAATTCAAAATTATTTCCCGATTGAAATGATTTAGTTATAAATATCCTTTCTTGATAATTTAACTTTTTTTCCTTTGTGTTAGACTAGTGCAAAGTGGTGCTGTCATGGCTGTCTTGTTTCTAGTGAACAGACTCTAGAAAATCTTAGATACAAACTTCAATAGCTTTGCTTATGTCTGTCAGAATTCTGGAATAGCCATATCCTTGTATTGATATTATATTGCACTTGGCATTTTTTTTGTCATCCACACACTAAGAAAGTAGAAAACAAATACATGCATGTACATTTACATTTAGAATGCATGCGGAAATTGATATAGGACTTAACGTGTGTTGTCTGCTCTATGTTGAAATAATTTCACTTTTCTTTCCTTAGTAGCTAGGATTTTCAATGCAAAAAGAAAGTATACGTCTGTTTATCATCTTAGATTGCATATTTAGGAATTGTATATGTACATCACACGATCAACCTTAAAGGCAAACTTCTTAAGAAAGATCAACTCTAAAATACATTTCAATAAACATAACAACGCTTTGGAACCTAACGCGCACCATTTAGAAGTCTAGGCTAGAGACGTATTCTGGCGTCGTAAAACCTGGTAACTATCACTTTCATCGTAGGTTGGGTGATTCCTCCTCTTTGAAACGACAAGTGCCAATACAGACTTGTGCTCCCACGTACCGTCGAGTATATATTGGGAGACCACAATAGGCTATATCCTTTATCCTTAGGAAGCCGTGTCTGCCGCCCTATCGATCGCAATGCACTGAACACAGCATTCGGGAAGATTGACTGTCGTACCTTAAAAAGTATTCTGTAGTTTTTCGGTTGGTTTGGTAATCCCCCTGTCTAGATATCCAGAGTAGTCACTTTCGTTCTTTTCGGACTCCTTAAAAGAAAAGGACCATCTGAGCACTTTTCACTTCAGGCTCGTTAAAAAATTGAAGGCGAATAGAGTCATCTTTAGCTTTTTCTCGACTCTTAAAAATTGAAAAAGAAAATTGTGTCAAAGCGTCATAAAAATTATTTAAATCAGAATAGCCTCATTGTTCCCTCGTTGCTCTTAAGGTGAGAAAATGGAGCCCACCAGTCGAGGATTTCCCCTATGGGGAACCCTACTCCCTTTTCCTCTAGGGGAGATGTTGTTGCGCCTCATATGGCTACATTGTCCCCTCCAGGGCTTCCAATTGGCCTGCCAGTATGGCTTTTCTCAACCTATGTCATTCAAAACACCGTGACTCTTGAAGAAACAACTCAACAACCAAATGATACTAGAGTTTCCAAAATCAAAGGCGACTAGAGTCATCTTTGGCTTTTTTCGACTCTTAAAATTTGAAAAAGCAAGTTGTGTCAAAGCGTCATAGATTTTATTCGAATCGGAATAACCTCACTACTCCCTCGTTGGTTTCAGGTTGAGAAAATGGAGTCCACCAGTCAAGGATTTCCCCTTGGGGAAATCCTACTCCCTTCTCCTCTAGGGGAGATGTTGGTGTACCTCATATGGCTACATTGTCCCTTCCAGGGCATGTAATTCGCCCGCCGGTATGGCTTTTCTCGACCTATGCCGTTCAAAACACCATGATTCTTGGGCCATCATGACAGCAACCAGGTGTTACTAGAGTTACTCCCAAACCTTCTACTTCGTTTGTTCCTCCCTCTCCTTCTTCCTCTTCGCTTGGTGGAACTATGCTTCAAAAAAAAGCTCGTAATGGAAGTTGTTCTGATAAATGTCTCTCTTCTTTATGTTTACAAACTTCGATGCCCACTCATTTAGAAAAAAAAATTGAACATGCTTCTTTCCCTTTGCCCTTTAATTCATATTTTTTTCAAGTAATGTTGTAGGAATGTAATGAATTTTAAATATTTTACGCAGAGAAAACAACATTTTTTGCATTTTGTTTTGCACCAGAAAATGACAACAAACCTTACTGAAAATGAAATTTCCTCAAAGTTATCTGGCTCAACTCATATCCAACCATGCCTGCAAATTGTTGAACTTGAGCCAATACAATCAGTGCAAAAAAGAATTTCGCGATATCGTACTGTAATTTCAGACGGAACACATAAGAAACACATCATACTTCCAAAAGATTTCAATGATCTTGTATCAACAAGCTTGCTACAAAAGGGCTCTGTTATAAATGTTAAAAGTTGGGCTACCTCGGCTATTGGTCCATCAACGTAAGTTTGTTATGAATTTCCTATTTAAAAATTTTGCATTTTTTATTTATACCACAACCGCTCCTAACAATTATTCCTATGACTCTCAATTATTGTGTAGGTCTATAAAGCTAATAGACTTTGAAATATCTACTTCATTTTCACCCTTAATTGGCAATCCAAAAACTTTGAGTATCCCCATCACATCTAATGAAAAAACTCCATCCTCATCAGACCCGCAACCTTTATCAAAAAGACACTGCCCTCTTCCAACTACTCCAACTCCGTCTATTCTTCCAGTTCAAATTCCCATCAAATCATTAAACCCTTACCACTCAAATTGGTGCATAAAAGGATACGTCCAAAGGAAAACAGCTCTTCGGCAATTTCAGAATCAATATGGACCCGGTAGAGTGTTTGGTTTCGACCTGTTCAATACAGAGGGTGGAGAAATACATATTACATGTTTCAACAATGTCGCAGATTATTTTTTCAACAAAATCCAAAATGGAAATGTCTACATTGTCTCTAAAGGGAATGTGAAAATGGCTAATAAGCAATACAACCACTTGAACAATGATTGGGAAATTTTGTTGAATGCAACATCTACCATAGAACATGTTGCCGGCAAAAAAAAACATAATCCAACGGTGTGATTCAATATAAAATCAATTAATGATATCAGAACAACAACCGTCAACTCCATTGTTGATGTTCTCAGTGTTGTCACGGACATTTATGGTGTGTGCACCATACATAGAAAACATGGCTATGAAGTCAATAAATAAACAGTACAGCTTTGCGACATGTTAGAGTATAGCATAGATGCAATCTTTTGGGGAGATAATTTTAATGCCGTGTCACAAGAAATCTCCTCCCTATGTGCTACGGGAAACAACCCCATCATTGCAATCAAATATGCACGCGTTGGAGAATTTAATGGAAAAAATATCGACACTACAACAAGATCCATTTTTCTTGTAGATCCTGACATTGAAGAGGCCATGTGCTAAAGTCATGGTTTAAAAAAGAAGGTTCGACTGCAGCTTCTACATCTTTGACAACAAGATCTCCTTTCGGCCACCAACAAAAAAAAATAACAATTTCAGACATTTACAATATGGATTCCTTAGAGAAACCAACTTTTTTCCAATTAAAGGGCACAATAACAAAAATTGGGATGGATAGTTTTTACTACATTTCTTGCCCGTCTCTCGTTGGCGGGAAAAAATGCATGAAAAAACTTATTCCACAAAATACAGGGATGTGGTTCTGTCCAAAATACAATGCTGAAGTATGCGACTGTGATTACAGATACTTATTGAAAATCGACATACAAGATTACACTGGTGAATTGGCTTCAACTGTTGCTTTCGAAGACACAGGCTCTACAATTCTAGGAAATAATGCCAAAGACTTCTATTTATTATCTTCAGATCCAGAACTTATCAAGGAAATTGTCTCTAGGGCTCTATGGACAGATCATATCTTCACATTGTCGGTGAAGACAGAGACTTTTAAAGAGGTTCCACGCTTGAAATGCATTATCATAAAATAAAAAAAGCTGCATTTCACGGTAGAATGCAACAACATCCTTCGAGAAATTCAGAACATCTCACCATTGTAGAAAAATATTTCAAAATGTATTCCTTGCTTTTTAGCAATTCCAATTGTCCAATTTTATAAATACAACTTTACAAGATATACTGTTGCATGCCTTCTTATGAAATTTTCTTATATACCATTGAAATGAGTATTGTTCTCCATTGTACCTAGCATTATGTGAGTAGACAAATTCACATTTTTTTCCCTTTCATCAGATTTACACATGAAACTACCTACATGTATATAGAAAAAATACTAATATGTTGTTTCAAAAACATTACTCAAATAAAAATTTTCGCATGGAACTATTCAGAGCTTGGATTTTTTTCCCTTCTTTTGCTTTCTATTGCATTTTTTACCCTTCTTTCGCTTTCCTGCAATTGCATGGTTGTTGTCTCCAAATAACATTCTTCTTTTCCCCTATCTTACTTATAGGTACCATAAATTTTGCGAATAGCTCCTTGTTCTAATAATGAACATGCTTGAAGATACTATGCAACAAATAAAGAACGAATAAATGCACGGTGTCGTGAGCTTTACCAAGCAAGAAAAGACACCAGGGAATGTCAAAAAAACAAAAAACATAAGGAAAACCAACCTTCCTCGTCTGCAATGGCCCACCCTGAAAACAATCCTCCCTTGCAATTATCAGACTCTTTATCTTCTCAGCAAACCTCTCAAACAAATACATCCATTGCTCATTGCCCTGACCCCTCCTTCGCACATGCTTTCAACAACATTTATACTAATCAAGCACATCGATATTTTCGTGCAAAGATTGATAAACTTCCACCTAAATTCCCATGCTCCATTTGTCTTGAATCATATCCGGGAATACATATCTGCAATTCCAACCACATGTATTGCTGCTCCAGATGTGTCTCTAAAACAAAGGGTCATCGCTTCTCATTATCAAACAACATGGACCCTGGTCCTCAACCAGCTACCCTTGCATCTCTTTCATAGATAGAATAAATGCTCATTGCTAGGGTTAACCCTATACTTCAAGTAACACATGCACGTGGTGGGCAGTATAAATACAGTGGCCACACAATTTGTTTTCCTCAAGACATTACAAAAATCACAAACATGTTGCCACGACGTGTTGAACACTTGGACATCCTCATTGTCACACGTCATGGTAATGACCATAAGGCTTATGATTTCATTGTCAGTAGGCATCACGTTCTCGCTACATTAGAATACAAACTGGCAAATGACCCATACTATAAGAATGTTCGTATTGATACCAATGCACTGGCATCCTTACCAGCAATCTCCACCGACGTCTCCTCCTCCCTTCACCATTCCAATACTACAGAAACCGTTGTCCACCTTCCACTTGAACCCCCCCATGAGCTCACCGAAAATTTCACAGACCCATCCATAGACCAAACATCATCATTCGTCCCCATCATACCTAATACAAATATAGAAATCCAAGAAATCCGCCATTATTTGCATGCTTACAACCACCAATCTGATACTGCAATTGAGTGGCCAACAATTGGTTTATCGCCAGTCAATGAATACAACACAGAAGGTCTACTCTCTATGGCTTTCCCTGCCCTTTTCCCAACAGGAGCTGCAATGCCGAATCAGCCAAGAATGAAAGCAGTGCAATTACATGAATATGCACTCCATCTCATACATTACTACGATAATAGATTTGGAAAGCACCCATGCTTTCGTTATTACATATATAATCTCATGATGCGGCATCGCAGTCAAGCAACAACATCGTTTTTTGTGAAAAAGAACATCACAGATAACTTTCCAGTATCTATTCAGGATCTAAGCCTCCGCTTAGAGCAATTTCCAGATGAGCAATTGGCAGAGCAAGTCATGCGGTTCGGTAGCTCTTTACGTTGAACAAGGTCATTTTGGCACAAAGTTAAAAACGAACTAACGGACATGATATCTCAACTCGGCTGCCCGACGTTCTTCTTCACATTGAGTGCAGCTGATACAAAGTGGCCTGATCTTCATGCAATCATGCCCGGATATCTTCCTTCTGATATTGCAAAACAACAAAAGTGGAGAAATGAAAACATTGTATCTTACCCACATTTAACATCGTTGTATATGCACCATAGATTAACAGCATTTCGTGAGATTATCTTAGAAAAACACTTGAATACAGAAGATTACTGGTACAGGTACACATTCTACTGCATTTTTTTTCCCTCCAAGAACTCTAAACAACATTCCTCACCTATTGCAAAATTAACTTACAAAAACACATACTTGATAGGTATGAATGGCAACATAGGGGGTCTACTCACATCCATGGTTTCCTTTGGATCGAAAATGCACTTGATATGGAGAGCCTCAACTGGGAAGACACAAAAGAAATAGATATTGCAAGGCAGTTCTTCGACAAATATATTTCCGCTTGGAACCCTCGTGCTCCTTCAACTTCAAACCAACCAAATGCTTGGCCAGATCCCAAAGACCCTTGTCTGTTGTCCACATAGAAAATATTCAGTACCAATCCTTCCAGTGACTATGAACAACTCATCAACTATGTTGAACGTCACACAAAATGCTCGGAAAGCACGTGCCTAAGAAAAAAAGTGTCCTCACTCCAATGTCGTTATAAAGCACCGTGGGAATTACACCCAAAATCGGCCTTATTCATTGACTCCAGTGGCCAAAAAGCATACACCCCTGCTCGCAATGACGATCGACTCAATAGCCATAACCCTACCATCCTATCTATTTGGCGTGCAAATGTTGACTGCCAACCAGTGCTCTCCATACACGCTATGCAAAAATATATCGCCAAATATGCATCCAAAGCAGAGAAAAAATTTGAAAGCTTCCACCAAATGCTACGTAGAATTATCCTTGCTTCACCCACTGCTGACCCAGCAACATCTGCATTTCGAAAATTTCTTGCAGAAACCCTTGTTGATCGTGACATTGGAGCATAGGAAACCTGCCATATGCTGCAAAAATTGCCCTTAACGTTATGTAGCCGGCCATTTGTTTCTTTAAATGTAAGCCAGAAAATTCTTCTGCGCCTTCCGCAAATGATCGCCGCCTCCACTACATCCCCACACATCATAGACACATATATCCAGCGCCCTTCCACCCTAGAGTCCACATCACTAATAGAATTAGCAAGGTCCTGGTCATATGATCCTCGTCGGAAAACAAGCAAATGGAAACAAAGGCCTACAAAAGCAATTGTTCGGGTCATACCACGTTACTCCTCCATACCATCCACAACTGAACCTTGCTATGCTGACTTTTGCAGGGTTGAACTTATGCTATACAAACCTTTTCGCCATATCGTCCAGGATATAGGAGATTCTACTGCAGAATTCACCGCAAATTGGGAAACGTTTCGTCCATTCTACAATCCTTGGCATCAACACCGCACTCTATCTGAGATTGAAGTTGTCACATATGATACCTCAGCTATAAATGAAACCAGTGCAGTAGACATGATGGAAATAAATGAATGGGAATTACTTTCCCAATTACACCCAACAAATGAGCTTCTCATAAATGACCTTCACATGCTTCGTCTTTGTGGCTTTGATGACACCCATAACTGGAATCATACCACTATCCCATTGGATCTACAAAATAATGCAATACAATTCATTGAGAATAGCCGCTCCATCCACCACATTCTTCAAACACATCAACATATCCTCGTGACCCTTACTACATTATCTCTAATGCAAAGAAAATCTCTAAATATTATTTCTACTCATTTTTCTAGTAAGGATTATTTACCCGCTCTCAGAATGATAATACAAGGCACTGCTAGTACGGGAAGGTCCCTCCTCATTAATTGCATCAAAGATATGCTCATGGGCCTGGCAAGCCCGGAACCTTCGCCAATCATGCTCCTCGCCCCTACAGGGATTGCCGCCTTCAACATACAAGCATCGACAATCCATTCTGGTCTGCACCTTCCTCTAAAGGATCTTACGCCCTTAGAAGGTAATGCTCTTGCAAAATTCCAAGAAGAACTCAAACATATAAGATACATACTAATTGATGAAATGAGCTTCATTGGGCCAAAGCTTCTCAGCCATATTGATGAACGTCTTCGCGAAGAATTTCCCCACCAAAGAAACACCCCTTTCGGTGGCTGTTCCATAATATTGGTTGGTGATCTCAGTCAGCTACCACCCATCAAAGACATTCCTCTATATGCAGGGACGAGCCATGGAAGTGCACTGTGGAACACCTTCAACACAGTCATCACATTAGACACGATATTTTGTCAACAAGGCGATGACATCGCACAGGTTACTTTCAGGAACATTCTCCAAAACATTAGAGATGCAAATCTAACAATCGACGACTACAACGTACTCATGTCACGCATAGATTCCTTTTTGTCAGAGGAAGAAATATGTTCATTCCAGGATTCCATGCATCTGTTTCCAACAAATGCTCAAATAATGGTCCATAATAAGCAAATGATGAAATCTCTAAACACTCTGATTGCAAGATCCATTGCTGAAGATGACAACACATATTCCAGTATTTCCTCTGAAGACGAGCAACTTGAGTGAATTGGGTTGTTATGCAATGGTGAAAAAGTTATGCTAACTTCCAACCTTTGGGTTTCGGCCGGACTTGTTAATGGTTCCCTCCGAAAAATTGTAACCATCTTTTACAAAGAATCGACTGCACCACCACAAATTCCAGCATTTGTTGTCGTGGATTTTCCCAAATACATTGGGCCTCCTTGGGATGAAAGAAACCCCACTCACTTACCTATTGCAGCAGTAAAAAGAAATGGACATGCACAAATTCCATTGAAGATGGCTTGGGCTTTAACCATACATAAATCTCAAGGTATGACACTTCCAAAGGCAACAATTGACATTGGAAAAACAGAACGTCAAGGTCTCACATTCACAGCTCTTTCAAGAGTCCCTTCTCTACAGGCTCTACGGATTAACCCCGCATTCAGTTTCGGTCGTTACAGTAAAATGAAGGACAACAAAAACATTGCTCGCAGAAAACACGCAGAAGACATTCTTTGTTCAATGCCGCCCCCAGATATTCTTTACAACCCATGCTTTGACATCAACAAAAGGTTCCCTCCATTTAGTTGCCTAATTCTATTTCATAGCGTGCTTTTCATATCTTTCAACATCAACCAACTTTAATCAATGTTGGTCAAATGATCAAATATTAGAATGTCTTTATATTATCTATACATCTCATTCTAACCTTTTCTTTCTTTTGCAACAGGCCAAATGGAATCAGAAATAACCTACCTACACAATGACAAGTAGCCTGGCAAGCAAAAAAAAATGCAACTTCAGCTGCGCATTAACCTCCAAGTGGTGTTCAGCCTGCTGTTATTCACCATGCATCTTCCACTAACAATATATGGATCCCCATAGCAAAGGTAACTTCATTTCCATTAATTCCAGCTTCATTTTGACACAGCTCGCCTGCAAAGTATTACTGATACATTTCTGCAACTGGTTTACATATTCCTAATTCTAACAAAACATACATTTCGCAGGTCCATTTCTGCTTCTTCATGTCTTTGCTTCCTCCACCATGTTTTCCTACAACTTCAAATATGGAATGACAAGCACAATCTTCTTTACGCTATTGTGTTCCTTCTCGGACCTATCTGGTTACAATTCACTATTTTTATTTTCCATTTCAAACTTAAACAATGATGTTTCAACATCAATTACCATTTCATGTCTTGTGTCCTCACAACTATTTGGTTTTTCATTTCAAACTTGGAAAAAGGATGTTACAATACACTATTTGTATTTTCCCTTTCACACTTAAAAAAGGATGTTTCAACATCAAATACCATTTTGATATTTTGAGTGCTCGCACCTATTTGTGTTTTCCATTTGAAACTTAAAAAGGGATGTTTCAAGATCAATACCATTTTGATAGTTTATATCCTCACGTCCATTTCATTGTCAATGGGTTTTAACATATTCTATTGACAAAATCAATTGACCTTAATTAATATACTACATGTTTTCGGTATATCTTCATACTAATTTAATTTCCAGTTTGGATAATCATTTCTTGGGTGGCCCTGTCCAAATCAATATGGTTGCCCGGTTGTTGTTCGCGATGATTCATTCATTTATCTTCACCTTTAACTCCACAATTTTTACCAGCTACAAACAAAGGCCTCTAGACAGGTTCAATGCATATTTGCAGCTACTTGCATTCCTTTTTAGCGGTTTCGGCATGCCTTCCTCAAATTAAAACTCGGCATCAATGCCCCTTCCTTTCACAAAAAGCTGCTAAAGTCTATTCACGTTTCAATATTCTTACACACACTGTGCCTTGCAGCATTTCCTTTGCATCCTTGGCTGCAAATGCTAGTTAGAGGTATTTTCTAATATGTAGTCAAATTAGGGGTTTTGTTTAGTATGCCATGAACGTACGTGATAGGTCATAGGTTCATTGGGTGAAGCCACCGTGGTATTTACATATGTCTATAAAATGTATATGTTGTCTCTGTTTTCCTTAAAATCATATGAGGCACATAAAATATAGATGTTTCCATGCACTGGTCTTGTAAGCAATCTAAGGTTGTCTCTGGAAGTGACAACACTAACTATCATATAACAACAACAAATCAACCTATAACATAATCAACAACACATATAGCATATAATATGATCATAAAAAGTTAACCTATAACATACTCATCAACAACATATAACATAATCATCAAGTTATCTAACATAAAATAACAATAGTAATGCATACCACCACAAGTTACTGTCATGAATGACTACCCAACACATGTGCATATGGCTACACTAAAAAACTAACATATATCATGTACATAACATAAATAGACATGTACATAAACCTAATATATATAAACCTAATGCATATAACAATCCTTAACCTACATACTTGAATGCCCAACATACACACCTGTATGACAACATGCTCTTGCGTTGAGGTCCAATGCTGCAACTTCACTTTGATGACATGCATCTCCAGCTCTATCTCAACCAACACGTTAGCATCATAACATACCAATGACATCATGATAACCTAATTCCATACAATTACCTCATGCAAGACAACCTTCACCAGGATAATGCATGCCTAACAACATATAGACATTGACATGCATAACAAATGCTTATACACCCATACCCTCATGAGTACACATCCCATAACAACACCATCAACCTTCACATGGTGACATCACTATGACCATGATTAACACCATGCAAATTCAACAAACACATGGACTACAAGAATAAGGAACACATATGCAATTGACATGAATGCATGACAAATGCATTCGCCCAAGGAGAGCACAACCATGCTCTAGTACCACTCGGTAACACCCCCTCCTCCCACATCTACCCAAGAAATCAGCCACCTGGTGTAAACATGTGATGCGATAGGCCACTATAATGGATTCAACCTCCTTAGTGACCTTAAGGAAATGGAATAGATGAAACACATCAACCATAACTTACACATCAACAAAAACAACCCCAAAAGACATCTCATCCACTTAGACACCCTGCCCCTGGGTCCCACTAGCCTTTTGTACATCTTAACCTCTGGATTCTCTCATGCCATGGGCATGCCAGCATCCAAGGACCTCTGGATTCTCTCACAAGATCACATGCCAACATGATATTAACAGATGAGCAACACCATGAATGGTTTGCAGCATCGTTAATGCCACACCTAGGGAACACGTTGTTGCAACATAGGTTAAGCACTTAGGGCAGGGCCTTGGAGGTAACAATGAGATTTCACGAGACCCTGATAAAAGATCCTAACCTAGGAGTTCAACAGATTAACGTGTAGTTGAAAAACTTGTGCCTTGAGATGCAGAGTTTGAAACAAGATACGACAACCCTCCTGGAGGTGCATGATGAGGTATGGTGCGTAAAATGCAAGGGCCAGGGGCACGACAAGGACCACTGCCCGATGTTCGCAAATTAACTTGCGAGAGGAGGGCCAATGCCACTAAGACCAGAGGCACAAGCAGGACCAAGCATGGTGCCTAAATTATGGTGCGCAATTTGTTAGATAGGAGGAAAGCATGCCACAGATAACTACCATCTATTACAGAAGTATACACAGAATTCACAGCAGTTGTTCTGTAATTTTTGTAGGTCAGTGGGACATGATGAGCACACTTGTCGAAGTTATGAGATGATGATGGATCAAACTCCTACCTATAGGGTTCAGGCCGAAACATGATCCCTCGCTCAAAACGTAGTAATGGCACGCACTAGACTTCAGGAGTGCGGATGAGGCCAAGGTGGACAAGGACTAGGAAGAGGTCGCAGACAACTGATATGTTAAAATTGCAGAGGGCTAGGGAATTATTTGCGTAATTGTATGAATCCAAAGAAACCATCATGCTTGTATTGTACGTTGTTTGATCATGAGACAAAGGATTGTCCCACACTAATAGAGACGTTATGCGATAGAGGAGCACTCCAACCTCTCCCAACTTAGAACCTGCGAATGATGAGGTCTAAGTTGCACAAGGAAGACCCTAATGTAACTATCATGCTCCAGAGTGGAATTACAACAGGGGATGAAAAAGGCAAGCAACATGAAGAAAGTACCTGGGGCCACAAGGCTCCAACGAAGGAACCAGAACTTGATCTGGAGTGCACTAAGGAGATCTTCATGGAATCTAAGAAAAGCTTCGATAATGCCTCCACTTCTGGAAGTAAAGATAGGCTGGAGCTAGAAATGGTTCCATCGATGCTCACTACGTTCTTGGAGACATGCATGAAACTACTGCTTGACAACAGGGCTATAAAGGGCCTACAAGAACTCATAGCTAGATGCACTGGGATTGCACCAGGAGAATTGCGTGTAATCTAAAATCTCTAGAAGAACACGACACAAATAGGAAGTGAGATTATATTTACCGCACAAATTGGGGAATATGAGATGGACCAAGTGATTCTACATATAGGACCGAACACGAACGTCCTGCCGAAGCAGACATGGGAGCACATGGGTTGGCCTATGTTGCAATGGTCTCCTATCCAACTGCGAATGACAAACCAGCAAAAGATCCTACCTATGGGGAGATTGCAGGGAATCACAGTAGATATCGAAGGAGCAAGCGCGATAGAAAATTTCGAGGCAATAGAGATTGTTGATGACAACAATCCCTACCCCATGCTATTGGGAATAGATTGGGCCACTGACATGAATGGAGTGATAAATCAAAAGAAGTGCAAGATGATATTTGAGAAAAAGTCTCTGCGCGTAGTGGTACCTTTAGAACCTGGAGAAGGATCGCGCTACACGGAGCCAGTGCATGACGACGACAATGACAATGATCTGGATAACATCTACAGGATAATTGCATGGGAGCAAGCCTAGTTAAATCCAACTGTGGATGGCCGAATTTCATGGGAGCACAAAAGTTGTTGCACATCAGATTCTAACGAGGATATCGAACGATGGAAGAACCAATTACATGAGGTAACGACACTCAACTATAACATGATGACGAGGTTGTTGCACTGCATAACAATAGAAGTAAGAGATATGTCTATGTATGATGGGTTAAGTAAGGTGGATGAATTCCTGAACAAATCTAAAAGAGAAGTGTCGGAACAACAGTGCTTCGACACTCTAAAATGGCAACTGCGAGCTACACCTGCAAGATGGTGGGGTATGCAACAAAGAAGTTTTGAGGACTGGCACGATTGTAGGAGAATGATATGCACATGGTTTGGGAAGCCTCCAATGTGATTAATAGACAATATTGTTGAACGAAATGGCTCACACGCCTAGCTATCCAGGTGGATATAGGCATATGGTGTGAAACCTGCATGAATGCACACAATCCTTGTGGTAGGGGACACAATCAGTAGGTAGGTGTGGGTAAGGCAATAGCATGAACGATCCCTCTAGTTGGGACCATAAAGTATGGAAAGACCAAGTGCGCAAAAGGATATCAACACAGAAGCCTTTAACAAAGTACATGAATCACTGAACAAGTTCCACAGTGTGAAGTGGATTGACTGGGACCTATGCGTACCATCGGTTCTATGCGATTATGGGACCACGTGCAAGAACATGACTGCATAGGCATTGGCAAGGCTGGATTATAAAACAAACATTATAATCCCTATAGTACATGAAAAGCGTAGAGCGCGCATGATAACACTAGTAGATACGATGGTTTGCAGAACGTTGGAAGAAGAAATCCAACAGGGAAATTCTAGGCTCTAAGTACTTAAAGAAGAAAGGGTATGATTAAGGAATAAAAATTCTCTAGTAGACACAGAAGTCAAGAAGTTGGAGGGTTAGATAAAGGAATATTTTCTCAATAAAAAGACCAGGGTGATAAGACTGGATACACACAATCACAAGGACAAATTTGAGGCTTATTGTCGCGAATTGATCAATATGATGCCTTGGCTTGGACCGCACATTACTAAGCTAGTCGACCAGGGTAGCGCATTTCTGATGATAAAGTGCATGATGTCGTCTGTATTAATAAAAGGTGGGTATTTTCTAGGAAACATGATGGAGGACAGGATGAAACTTTACACAGGTAGTGCGACCACATGACTAGCTGAGGGAAGTACACTCTTAGCGCTCCAGTCAGTTGAAAAGAAGCATGAGACTATAAAATATTCTGGCTAGGAGCTACGCAATGTTGAAGATGCATGTAGAAGCTAAGAGTCACAAGGTATGCAACCACACACAAGGGACTGTGTTGCCACACAGGTTAGCCAGAAAGTCACCGTTGAAGTTAGTATTCATGATGGGATGCTCGACTTGAGACCAAATGGAGCAGGCAACAAGCATTTAAGACATGATTTATGGGCAAGATGTGGGAAAATTTGCCACCAAGGAAGAATTAATGAACTGGATTTGGGGGTAATTGTTGAATTCAAAAAGTGCTATAAATTACAAGGGGTTGCCCAACAAAAATCACTTGGTCATTTGTGAATTTAGCTATTGAGTAGTGCCCTATTTGTTTTGTGTCGAGCATTGATTGAGCCCCTGAGTTTGTGAGTGATATATTTCGAGACAGACACAATGGTAGTAGCTAAAGAACTTATCAAAATAAAAAAAATGACTGCTGAGGAGGCTGCGCAAGCCCTGAATATGGGGGATTCCCTAGAAGGCACTGAGATTGTGGCAGAAATCCCAAAATCACCATGCACACCAAGACGAAAGAAGGACAAACAAGCGATGGTTCCCATATGTGTGTCCTTGCGAAACCCACTGCGCACCAAGCTGTCGATGGAAGAAAAGGGGAAAGTCATTACCATAGAAACCGATGAGGAAGAAGAAGACCTAGAGGACCTTATCATCAAAGAGGACAAGGACGAAGACATGGAGGAGGAAACTAAGCCTGCACACCCCTTGACAAAGGTGCCCACCTATGTCCTCGTGAGAAAATGGAAAGCTAAAGTACCCAAAGACTTAGACGAGACCAAGAGCTCACTCTAGACTTTGCTCCTCCCAAACAACATTATTTCTGAGGGCATGCACCTAGGACGGGTGCGAAGCTTAAAATTTTAAGCTTGGGACCTCATTGAGCAGGAGAAGTTCATTCATATTGAGACTACGCACCTCATGAAGCCTAACCAAAATACTACGATGGGAGTTACAAAAATTAGAGCCATGAAAGTGGTTGCACGGAGTGGAAAAGGTAGGGCTACTTAACCTACTCTGGATGCCACATTTCCACAACACCTTAATAACAATTTTCGCCATCAGGCAGCTATTCTACCTGGGGCATGGTGGGTGTTTATGGATGGAGGAGCCCATCCTCATCACGGAAGACTTAATTCACCACATTACCCAGCTTCTACGCAAAGGAGAGGACCCCACAGACATCTCAGAGGGGAAGAGTGGTGACTTGGCCATCGCAGAGGCCATGAAGAAGAGTACAAGCTAGCAAAGAAGAAAAGGGGCTATGCCATATCCAACATCAATGATAAAGCAGTGAAAGTGGTGACCCAAATATTGGTCAGTAAGTTTATGCGCAAGTGCAATGCGGACAAGGTACCATCGCCTATGGTAGCACTAGCTGAGTAGTATGCAGAGGGGGTCTAGTTTAACTGGTTTGAGTTCCTCTACAAGGAGTTCCTAGAAAATTGTCGCAAGGCCAAGGAAAAAGGAAAAACATTCTACTATGCATGGATTCTACTGTCCATAGTGCTCGTGGCCAGGGAATTTCCGGAGGATAGTCAATTCCCCATAGTGGACAGGGATCTGCCAGAGGTCGCGACGCATGATTCTCTTTGGTCCACAAAAGATGCAAATAGGATTTGCAACAGCAAGATATTTTGGGTGTTCATGGAGATGAACCACAAAATGGGGATCAACTGCAAGTTTCGATTATCAGCCACTGTCTATAACAACCTGCAGAGTTTTGCAGAGTTTAAAGCAGACATCCACAACAATACATCAAAGCACGCAAGGACCTGACTAAGCAATGGAGGGAGCTACCCTTTGTAGCCATAAACGATGTAATCTTCAATGTACTAGAGACATGGCTACTAGAGTGGTGTGCTCCAGACATTGCAGAAATAGGGAAGTCGGTGATGCAGAGGAGGAAAGAGGAGGCCAAACTGCACATGGCACAGTTGGCGGAGAAATGAAGGAAGGAGGCAGTAGCAGCAGAAGTGCAAGAGGCGCGAGATGCTACAAAGACAACATTTGAACATGAAAAGGCCACAGTAGCAGTAGCAGCGCAGGAGGCAATGACAAAGGTGCGCAAGGCCCAAATGTTGCCTTCGCATGGGAAGGAAGCAAAGGAAGAAGAGGGAGGTGCGGACTTGCAAACCATGTTAGCATAGTTGAAGCGCGAGTACCTGACTAACCAGACAAGGCCATGCAAGAAGGTTAAGCCGTCGAAGTTTTCTATTGACCTGATCACCCTAACTGAGGGTAATCTGTATGACATTGGAGAGACAGTGCGCAATGTCACCTCTGAGGCTCTCCAAAATTTTATGCAGGAGAACCAGATTGTGTTGGGAGCCCTTAGAGCACAACTGTAAGAGTTACAAGTGCACCCTCCTCTAGCTGGTACCATTTCGACTAGCCTCGCAGTCGAAACAATGGTAGTATGACAAATGTTGCGTGCTCGAGTGATGAATACCATAGTGCTGCTAGAAGGGGCACTAGTGACAAAAAATGAGGTCGATAGGCCTACAGTTATCACGTTCAAGGGTCTCGACATCAACATGCCTGCACTCACAAGGAGACCTTTTACATTCTGCAAGATGGGATAACTGTAGAACTGTGGGCTAGGGAGAGTCACACACTGCAAGTCCTCAGTGAATAGCAAATTAACATGAAATAGTTGAGCTTGCAGTGCAATGAAGTGGTGTCACAGAATGAACAACTGGTACAGGTACTAGATGAATCTTGCCAAAGCATCTCGGAGCTGGCCATCCTAGTTGACACACCAGTAGAGGCACACATCCATAGGCTAGCAGCAAGGGTGCGCAAGGTGCGGGAGGAAATGACAAAGGTTGAGCTGGAGCTAAACCTTTAGATCAGTGAGTTGTGGTTAGAGGCGCAATCGGCCGCGCAACCGGACACCCCTCCGAAAGTCAGAGAACAGTGTGCTAGTGCTATTAAAGTGGGACTAGATGATATTGGCAGTGCAGTGTGAGACTGCACCAGCATGTTAGAAGTGTCATTTGAGGTCCTCGCAAATCTGTAGGAGGACCCCAACATCCAGTGCTTAGAGATAGAGGCGCGAGAAATCCAACATCAGTATGATAGAATCAAAGGACCTACGTAGATGGTGTCCCTCGCTCAGAGGCTCACGCAGATGTAACAGGCTAAACCGCTAAAAGAACAAGTGGATGCAACAGGGCACAAGAAAGAAGTCCTGAAGGTGCGCGTTCAACCTTGGATCAACGAGGGCTTCACCTGTTGCCATTATGATACATATGCTGTACTTGATGGCAACCCACTCATCTCAGATGATAAATTATAGTGTAGCAAAGTTCACGCACTTTCATGCAGAGAAAAGTTCATGCACTTTCATGGGAAATCTTATGGTTGGTTCATGGTATTAGTCCGACAGTTTTTGATCTATGTTTTGATCTGTGGTTTAGTTCTTGTTATTTGAACCTATGGTTTTGCCATGGTATCTCATCATAAGTGATGATCCCAAGTATTGGGTCCATGGTATTGAATTGTTATGGTTTTTGGTCCGTGGTATTGTGAAAGGCCTAAGGCTATAAAAGAGGAAGGAGATCATTTGGGAAGGCATCTTCTAAATTATTGAATATCTCATAAAGTGCTAGATCTGGAACACTGTGATTGGGTTATGGTGCAGATATGGATCTGAATGAAGAAGGAACCTGAGCGCAAGGAGAAGGATAAGTTCTATTGATGGGTCAAAATCTTAAGGTTGGAATAGTGGTATCTCTATATGATTTTGACCTGTGATATGTGGTGAACGCTTGATCTATAAATTTGATAATATGGGTTAACTAATATCTGAATGTTTGAAAGAATGAATTTATAGATCTGCACGTAGGTTTCTGAATAGTGAAGTAGTGTACATCTCTTGATTTATGTTCTAGCTGCTTCTGTTTATTGCTATAGTGTTCTGGGTTCAGAAGTGGGGTGTGATTACTGTTATTATGATCTGGTTACAGTCGTCAGAGAAGTGTTTATTTTGATTCAGTTTTGATTGGTGAAAAGGTGATTGGTTGATGTAGAAATTCTTGATGTTTGATTGATGTTATTTGTGGATCCAGTCTGAAACTTTATGAAACGTGGTCCCTGGAAGTAAGAGAAGGTTGTAGTCTTCTGTAGGTAGCAGCTTGAGTACTAGTATCTCAACTAGTAAAATAACTAAGGGGGTTGTAGCTCCCTTCCAGGAGAAGCTGGAAAACTAGAGAGGGTTGTAGCTCTCTGCAAGTAGTAGCCTGCGTACTGGTAAAGGACTGCACGAGTATAGAATCATTGTAAAAAGAAGTTTCTAATTGAAAAAAGATAGAGGCATATTGCAGTAGGTGGTTTTCACCCACATTGGGTTTCAACCTTACATCTTGTGTTCCTTGGTGTGACTGTTTATTTTTTTGTTTCTACTCATTATTCTATGGTTCTCACATACAGACTAATGACAAACATCTGAAGAATAAATTAAATTATAATTTTGGAAGGTATATGCAAGTTTCAATTGTCAGATCTGAAAATATTTGTATAACTTGATAAGAGTTTGATAAAACTGATTCACCCCCCCCCCCC
>APFE030840673.1:97890-110027 GCA_000404065.3 Pinus taeda | reverse complement strand
CCCCCCCCCCCCTCTCAGTATTATTTCCAACAATTAGTATTAGAGCAGGTCCTTCAGAAGAAGCTTGATTGCTTGAAGGAATATCTATCATCATGAGAAACTACGAGAGAGAAGCATCAATTAGGCCACCAATTTTTGATGGGACCAATTTCGTCTATTGGAAGGTAAGAGTCACTACCTATCTTCAATCTCTTGGTACAGAAGTCTGCGATATCATAGATACAGGGTACACTTTTCCATCAGCAACTCCCACAGATCCGGCTGAGAAGAAGCCATTTGAAACAAATGCAAAGGTTGTCAATACTCTATTATGATGTCTATCTCAATTAGAATTCATCAAGTTTATGCAGTATAAAACCGCAAAAGAAATATGGGACAAGATCGTTCTGAGCTATGAAGGAGATGAATAGGTAAAATGAGCAAAACTTCAAACCCTCAGAATTCAGTATGAAAATCTCAGGATGTACAATGATGAATGTGTGGCTAACTATTTCCTACGAATAGATGAGATTGTTAATTGTATGAAAAACTTGGGTGAAGAAATAAAACAGGCGGTTGTGGTTGAAAAGTTTCTAAGATCTTTGTCTCCTAAGTTTGAATCAAAAGTTTTTGCAACAGAAGAAAAGGAGAATCTACAGAAAATTACCATGTCACAGCTACACGGAATTCTAATTGCTTACGAAATGAGGAAAGGAGGACCTTCAGACAGGAGAGAAGCTGCATTCAAGGCTTCAGGCAAAGGAGATTACTATGAGTCAGCACTGTTAGGACTCCATATTGTCTACTTTTGACCTTGTATTTTTTCATTATGTTACCCTCTTTTGCCCATAAGTTGAAACCCTTGATAACATTTTGACCTAATTATTCCAAAGGTATGAAGTAACTCTCCTCATTGCTATATGTTTAATTATTCAACACATATTCATGTTGTCTTTATAATTAATCTTTGGAAGTTGACTAAGTCGCTGACAATTGTTGAAACTATTCAAAGTCTGCAGAATTATCATTCACAGCTGCTGAAACACTAGAAACAACAATTGTGCAGTTGCTGCAACACCAGAAACAACAACTGACTAAAGTGGGTAAAACCTCATTATGCAATGGCTAAAACAACAATTGCCTAGTGGGAGCAGTAACCGTCTGAAGCTGGCAGAACTATACTTTGCAGATGGTGACACAACACGATCAGCAATTGTCCAAAACTGGAAAAACACAATCGCAGATGATGGAACACCAGGAATAGCACAAGAACTTCAAGGGAACA
Source organism: Pinus taeda (assembly GCA_000404065.3). Classification (NCBI taxonomy): domain Eukaryota; kingdom Viridiplantae; phylum Streptophyta; class Pinopsida; order Pinales; family Pinaceae; genus Pinus; species Pinus taeda. Next base: position 108,763 of record APFE030840673.1, on the reverse strand, counting down.
GTTGAAATTTACCAAATCGACAACAATGATGAAACAACCAAGGATAGTACGAGGATCTCAAGGAGATGGTTGAGGTTTACCAACTTTGCAACAGCAAAAGGATCTAATTAACAAAGGATGACAAAGATACACACTGTTGTAACCGCATGCTATAACAGGAATTGATTTCCTATTTTTGTACAAAAGGGTCAAACTAAATGAATAATGACAATCTATTGTAATAGATGTCTCCTCTATAAAGAGGAGACATCTACATTCGAGGGATGGGAGATATAACAGGATTATTGTAGTGTAGAGCAAGTCTGAATCCTTATTGTAATTTGACATTTTTGTAGATGAACAAAGCACTGTTCTGAGCATTTTAACTTAGCATTTGTGCTCAGGGGAATATTGTGAGAGGGACAGGGCCCACCTTCTTCACAAGATTCACCCATTTCTTTTCTGTTAAGTGTGTGTGTGATTTCTGTGTATCTCTAGCAATGCTTCTGATATTTCCCTTTTGTTGATACTCTATTTTGTTAATCGATTGGCGTTGTGAAAGAGTGTGTCACCAGTGATTATGATTTGCCGTGTGCATTGGCAAATTAGTTATAGGGGCAGGTGTTGAACATCCTTACTCTAAGGATAGGGTCCTGATCCTCTATTACAAAACAACCATCATTTCTTTCTGCAGATTTGTTACCTTTCGTTAACTGTTTTCATTTCATTTCATTTATGCAATAGATCATAGTTGCTATAACATAGAGTAAGGGTTTGATAGAAAGTAGATTTGTTTATACTACAGCCTTTAATGCTTTTAGAATTGAGTGCATACAGTACGAGGTCACCTTTGAAACAAAAGGACTTTCCCGGGTTGACAATTTAATGTGGTACTCGATTGTTTAATTAATAAACAATTCGAGCAGCCAACATTTTGGTGCCGTTTCCGGGGAAGGCGACTAGAGATTTTAAATGCATTAATGATTTTCCTTTAGAATAGCAGGTGCATGAGAGGATGCAGGAAAGCTTAATTTATAGGCAGTAAAGGCACAGGAGGAGGAAGGAAGACTTTCATTGACGAGATCATTTCAAAAGCCGAGACATCCCAGAAGACAAGTTCCCAAAGGCCTCAAATCCAGCATTCCTCCCAAAAGATCACCAGACAGAGGAAGTACTAGGACCTAAAAGGAAGCTGGAAACACCAGAGCACATTGAGGAACTGGTAGAACAACCTTAAGAAACAGAAGATACTGAAGATAGAGCAAGCGATTTAGGAAAAAGACCAATGGAGGATAACAAAGTGGAAGGAAGGGGAGAAAACTCACTCTCCACCTTGGAGTTTCCTATTGGGGATCTCCTAAGAGGAACAGCCCCTACGAAGAACATTCCACCTGCAGCACTACCTAATTTTCATGGGTTATCCTCTGAAGACCCTGATGAGTTCCTCTTTGAGTTTGATATACTATGTAGGAGTTATGATTATGTAACTCCTACTCAAAACTTAAAACTTTTTTGAGCAACATTGAAAGGGAATGTGTTAAGGTGGTTTATGAGCTTAGGAGCTCAGGTAATCACTACTTGGGATCAGATGAAAGAAAGTTTTCTGGCCAAATATCAAGATTACTGCCAAACAAGAGAAAGGAAGGAAGAATTGTTTAAAATGGTTCAGAAGGAGGATGAGAATCTAGAGGACTTTGTAGAAAGACCGCAGTATAATCTGCAGCGACCTAATCATATGACTATGAGTAAGGATATTCTGAAGACAATATTTCTAAAAGGGGTACGAGATGACTGCTTGGACATGCTGAATATGCTTAGAAAAGGGGATATTTCCAAAGAACCATTTGATGAGATTGTCAACCTCTATATGAGATGTTCGAGAGGAGCAGCCAGCAGACCAAAAAGCAGGGACAGTATATACTCAAGAGTCCAGAAATCAGCAAGTGGAGGAGCAACATGAGCCGAAATAAGTAACTTGCTTGAATAATTTAAAACTGAAATGTTAAGCTCTTTTGCTTCACAAATTGATGCCTTGCAGGTTAAAAAGAAGCAGGCAGAAGCAGAAGCTTCTCTGGCTATTTTCTGTTCTAAATGCAGAGAGAAGCACCCACTAAGGGGATGCCCATTGGACAGGGTACCAATTTGCACTATTTGTGAAAAGGACCATGAGACTCAACAATGCCATTCTTTTCCAGGAATAAAGGCAGCACTGCAATCAACTGAAGAGGAAGCTGAAGCAGTGTACCTAATGACACAGAGGAGGCAATGACAACCACAAAGAGAAGGTATGAATTCTAACACATCATTTAGTCGTTGGAATAATCACTCTCCTTTTCAAACAAATTACCCACCCATGAATCAAATGCAATACCCACCCTTTAGTCCAATGCAATTTCCACCCATGCAACAACCAAATCCTCCTTTTACTGATCCTACCATGTGGAATCCTTGGACTCTACAACAACCTTATTTTAATCAATGGAACCCAAACTGGACAGCCCAACAGATTCCATTTCCTCGGCACCAACAATCTCTTTCCTTACCATATAACACTCCACCGAATAACCAGACAATTAGACCTCAGTTTCCTGTACAACCTAACCCCAACCCAATAATAATAAAGCTCTACAGGTAATTGATATTCAAAATCAACATGTTTTCCCTATGCAATGCAATGATATCCATTTACGTTCTAGGAGAATAGTTGAACCCATCATCGATGATATTACTGACTCTGATAAAGAGGAAACTAGAAAAGAAAAGTCATCTAACAATAATGTTGAAATAGTTGAATCATCTTCTAACAAGACTGCTCAAACAGCAGAGCCGTCCTTCCCTGAACGTCTGGCTCTTACCAAAACACTTGGGCCACCTGCTTTTAACCTTTTAGGATAATTGCAGAATTTATATGTCAAAATTCCGTTATTGCAAGCACTGAGAGATGTTCCTATTTATGCTAGAACTGTTAGGGATATCTGTATTAAAAAGCGTGGAAGAAAAGCTAAGGAACCCCTCAGAGTCCATGTGATGGGAGAACTGACTGCTTTGATGACAGAAAAAGACCCCCCTGTGAAATATGGTGACCCTGGTCACCCTACAGTAACAGTTCAGGTGGGTAAAACCTTTGTCTCTAAAGTTCTAGCAGATCTGGGTGCTGCAATAAACATTATGACACTTGAAACAACAAAATTACTGTAGTTAAAAGATTTAATTAGGGAAACCCCAACCATTCTAGAGCTGGCTGACCGCTCTACAATTAAACCTGAAGGAGTCATTGAAGACCTGGTAATTTCCATAGAATCTTGGAATTAGCTAGCTGATTTTGTTGTGTTACAAACTAAAACAAAGTTGAGGGGTCATCCACTGATTCTAGGAAGACCTTGGCTGGCTACAGCAGATGCCTTCACCAGCTGTAGATCTAGATCAATGACAATCTCTAATGGGCAGGAAACCAAACAGCTTACTCTTTATCCTCATGCCACACCCATGATTAATAATGACAATTCTGTATGGTTAGATTATGAGGATGAGGAAACCCAACCTATCTTGACTATCGGACAAGCTTTAACTTTCAAAGACTCAACCAAAGATGAATTAATCAACAACTTTATTTCTGAACCTTCTTCGGTCAGTCTAGAAATACATAATCACTTCATTGCAATCTTGGAATCTGAATCCCAGTAGAACCTTAAAACTGAAAATCTACCTCAGACATTAGCTGGCAGCTCCTCCAAAAGTATAACGGTATAAATCGAGCCTGGCAAAACATTAAATATAAATCCTAACCTAACAGATGATGAAAAACATCAGTTAATGAAGCTACTTCGTGAAAATAAAGAAGCATTCGCATGGGATAACACAGATATGAAGGGGATTTCTCCTGAACTATGCACCCACCGCATTTATAATAAAGAACGATCCCACCGAGTCTGTCAACCCCAACGACAGATGAATCCCAATTTAAGGGAAATTGTGAAGGAAGAACTTCAAAAATTGTTGAATGCAGGATTTATATATCCTATATGTGATATTGAATGGGTTTCTCCACTAGTAATTGTACCCAAGAAAAATGGGAAATGGAGAGTATGTGTGGATTATAGAGCTCTAAATAAAGCCACCTAGAAAGATCATTTCCCTTTACCATTCATTGATCAGATATTAGATAACTTGGCAGGTAAGAAATTCTTTTCGTTTTTGGATGGATTTAGCGGATATAATCAGATCAAGATTGCACCCCAAGGTCAGGACATGACCACTTTCACTAGCCCATGGGGGACCTATGCCTATAGGGTTCTTCCATTTGGGCTATGTAATGCCCCAGCAACATTTCAAAGAGCAGCGATAGGGATTTTTTCTAATATGCTAAATGATTCCTTAGAAATATTTATGGATGACTTTACTCCTTATGGCGCAACTTTTGAGGATGCATTACAGAACCTTGAAAAAGTACTTAAGCAATGTATAGAAGCACACCTTGCCTTAAGTACTGAAAAAAGCCATATGATCACGAATCAAGGTATTGTATTGGGTCACTTCATCAAATTCCTAGGAATTCAAGTCGATCTAGCTAAAATACAGGTAATTCAAACTCTCCCTATCCCTAAAACACAAACTGATGTGAGAAGCTTCTTAGGTCATGCTGGATATTATAGAAGATTTATCAAGAATTTTTCTAAAATAGCTTCTCCTCTGTTTGTGTTACTAATGAAAAATGTTGAATTTAAGTGGACTGATAACTGTGAAAAAGCATTTAATGAACTTAAACATCAGTTGCCTACAGCTCCCATTTTGAGAGGACCTGATTGGGAACTCCCCTTTCATATATCCTCTGATGCCTCGGATATTGCAATTGGAGTTGTCTTGGGACAAGAAGAAAACAGTCTCCCTATTCTATTTATTTCATTAGTAAAAATATGACCCCCGCTAAACTTAATTATACAGTTACTGAGAAGGAATTCCTATCAGTGATTTATGCTATCAATAAGTTTCGGCATTATATTACTGGTTACACTACTTTTGTGCATACTGATCAGTCAGCCATTAAATATTTAATTAAGAAATCATTTACAAATGCTCGAGTTACCAGATGGTTATTGTTATTACAGGAATTTGATATCACAATTGTAGATCGACCAGGAAAAGAGAATGTAGTTGTTGATTTCCTTTCTCAGTTAAAAACTAATGAAAATATTCCAGTAGATGATTCTTTTCGTGACGAGTATTTATTTGCAGTATCTGCTCACTCACCTTGGTATGCAGACATTGCCAACTATTTAGTTGCAGGGAAACTACCATCACACCTATCGCATAGAGAAAAAAGGAATATCATTTAGCAAAGCGCTAGGTACTGCTGGATAAGCAAGTGTCTTTTTCACACAGGACTCGATATGGAAATTCAGAGATGCATTGATATTTTTTATCCCCGAAAAATGAACTATGATTCTAATGGAACATATCATTCTCATTAAAAGAACCAACCATGCACTCTGATAATTACATTTCTTCACTACTACTTCCTGTCAGTAATAAAAATTGCTTGTATTTTCACACTTGTACACCCTTTGTAATCATTATTGATCTAGCAAAAGACAAGATAAGACTTTTTGGCGTGAAACTAAAGGTAAATGTAAAGGTATGCATGTTTAAGTGTGGATATTAAATTATAGTTAATGTGGAGATGTTGATACGACTGCCGAAATTACTGTACTACCAATCAGATCATTCAGCCGTAGCTTTGGGGGGATTACCAAAACATTGTAATTATTGCATAACACATCAATCACCGCCATTCTTAGTCCTCACGGTAATATCTAAAAGTCACCTCATTGTGTCATATCCTCATTTGTAACGGTTTACTCCATCTCAAACTCGGCAACTCTGCTCTGCATTGTGTATTTTCGCTGGATCAGCAACTATGGGGGGGAATCTAATTACACATGAACCTGACACAACAGCACTCCTGGAACTTTACCTAGAGGCTTACCCAATTTTCCTGCAAGCAGGATGGGTAGACTATTTTAGAAAACCTCCGGATTTCAATACACAACAAGTTCTGGAGTTCGCATGCAACTTAAGAGAAGGATTTTCCATTGTCCAGGGAGTGCAAATTCCAGTAACAGAAGAAGACGTAGCCCAAGTTTCTTGGTTACCAACCAATGGCACGCGCTGGTTTAGTAGAAAACATCTTATTTTGAATGCGCAACAAGACTTTCTCCTACCAAGCAAGCATGTGGAAGCCAAAGGCAGAGGGGTCGCACTTCAGTCACTGCCCCCACCATGGCCAAAGGTTACAAAGTTTGTTAAACAATATTTGACTTGCAAAGGTCATTACCGGGTAATTTACCAACACGACTTCGTTTTGCTAAATCATTTGAGGCATGGTCAGTTAATAAACATGCCCTATTATCTATTGGGTTGTCTAAAAAATATGTCATGTTTTACTGTAAAAGCAAAGCATCCGCTCCTTTCCTTGAAACATCATCGCTTAGCCCAACTCCTAATAAATAGAGGCTTTGCTCTAAACCACCCACCCCCCCTCATTAATTCTCCCTAGCAAATAGAAGAAATTCCTCAGCAAGTAGAGGAAATTCCCCAACAACCAGAGCAAATATCCCAGGAAATTCTGCAACAGCCAGAGCAAATATCCCAGGAAATTCCCCAGCAATTAGCAGCAGAAACACCGCTGTAGAGGACCCCATCCCCCAATGAAGCTCAACCATCCACCCCCATGCCTCATATCTCCACTGATGACTCCAATGATAATACACCCATCATCTTTCTTAAAAGAAAAAAGCAGCAGAAAACTGAAACTCCACCAAAAAGGAGAAGAACCAGGGCTTCAGTCAAAGCAGCTGCTATTCCTGATAGTTCCCCCATTCTGAAGGAAAGTGGCGAAAAAGAAAAATTACTAATTTTCCTGCTTCTTTACCAAGGCAATGAACATGGTCATCTGTAGCAATTAAACCCACTACCCCCATTATCCCCAGTTCTCCACCCATCATCCTAAGATCCCACATTCCAACCATTCCTGAGCATTCCCCTTCCCCACCCTCTGGGGCTGAGATGCAGAGCATTGATAGTTTTGTGACATTATTTTCTGAGGCAGCTGTTACATAAGAACCAGCTGCCAAAAAATCCAAAGTAGACACCCAAGGTGATATTGGGCAAGTGGCTGTTAAACAAGAACCAGCCACTAACCCAATAGGTGACACACAAGAACCACCTGTTGCGAATGAAAATGATCAAATGAATGTGGAACAACGATCCCTTCCTCCACTAGAACCTCCAGTTACACGAGCTCCGCCTAGCATAGCCTCCCTATAGGAAGAAATTGAGTTTCTAAAATCTCAAATTAAGGATTATCAGCAGGAGATAATAATGGTTAAATAAGCCTATCAAAATGAATACAATCTCCACATCCTAGCACAGGTAGTGTCTGTAACCGAAAAGAGTCAATACAATGAATATATGTGTAGTGAGTGTGGTGAGCTTTACACTCAAGCAGGATACAAGATAGTTCAGGTTCTAATGACTGGAGCTAATCCACAACCTTCTGCTGTTGTAATCAAAATAGAACAACTTTTTGTTACACAAGAACTAGCAGGTTCTCCAGGAGTTATAGAAGAGAAACAGAACAACTTGTTGTTACACAAGAACCAACAGATTCTCCAAGAGTTGCAGAAGAAGAAACATAACAACCTGCTGTTACACAAGAACTAGCAGGTTCTCCAAGAGTTCTAGAAGAAGAAACAGAACAACCTGTTGTTACACAAGAACCGGCAGGTTCTTCAAGAATTGTAGAGGAGGACATAGAACCACCCCGGCCTACCCAAACTAGTACATAACAGAACTCTTTTATTGATGCCTATACACTGACTGAACCCCCCTATGTCAGCAATGCTCACACTGAGACCTCTAGTTTTCAAAAAATAAAGGACACATGGAGAATAGAATATGAGATTTCACAAGGGAAGGCATTCCAGCAACAAAAGTCAATCTGGTTCAGCTATGCATACAAAAATTTGGATACACTTGAACAGTCTAGAGCTCAACATAAAGAAAATAAGGAATTAAAAGCTAGGTTGTTTGATATCTTTGATTTGGCTCAGAGGATACTGGCTACAAGAAAACCCTCTTTTAATTATGCAGTATTTTTGAGAGAACACTTAGCGTTCTTACAAATAAAGGAAATCAGAGATGGAAGACCCTACCAAGTTGCTACACCTGATCAATTTATTGAAACATTCATAGAAGCACCAAATAATGATCAAAACTTGCTCTGTGAACTCTATCTTCACAATGAGGCCATGCCTGAAGATAGAGTGATGAATATACTCCCTATTGTTGGTGATATCCAAATAAGAGCCTTCATCTCTTTCCTAGCCAATCAACTTACTTGGAAAAATTCTTTTATGTCAGCAACACACAATGAGCAGAACTGCCTTCTCTGGATTCAAAATGAACCACAGAATGCAGCCACCTTCATTGCACAACATCAACAAAATCTGAGTCAAACAGGGATGGTTGATCACATGAGGAAACTACAAGCAGCAGTCTTGCAGGAAAACCAACATTATGTGAAAACAAAGGGAGCGCTGGCCATCAAAGCAAACAATTTATTTTGGGAACATTGTCCGAAAGAGAGACATGAATATGATCCTTACAATCCCTTCAATCTTCAGGTAGCAATTTCACGCATACCTTATTATGTCAGATGTATGGAACAGTGTGCTGAAAGATTGATTGGTTTCCGTTTTCATTTCCCTCTCTTGTGGTTACCTGGTCAGCAATATAAGGCTCATTATAAACTGACCAAAAAGGAGGAGGTGGCAGCATGGTGGCAACTACAGAGTGTCTATGGGTTCAGAAATAGGTCTGATAACACCTTCTTTAGCTACTGTATCAACAACTTACACTCTTCATCCCTTTATTCCGACTCATATTCAAAGTAAACGTTGCATGAGGACATGCAACCCTTTCAGTTTGGGGGAATGTTAGGACTCCATATTGTCTACTTTTGACCTTGTATTTTTTCATTATGTTACCCTCTTTTGCCCATAAGTTGAAACCCTTGATAACATTTTGACCTAATTATTCCAAAGGTATGAAGTAACTCTCCTCATTGCTATATGTTTAATTATTCAACACATATTCATGTTATCTTTATAATTAATCTTTGGAAGTTGACTAAGTCGCTGAGAATTGTTGAAACTGTTCAAAATCTGCAGAATTATAATTCACAATTGCTGAAACACTAGAAACAGCAATTGTGCAGTTGCTGCAACACCAGAAACAACAACTGACTAGAGCAGGTAAAACCTCATTGTGCAATGGCTAAAACAACAATTGCCTAGCGGGAGCAGTAACCATCTGAAGCTGGCAGAACTATACTTTGCAGATGCTGACACAGCACGATCAGCAACTATCCAAAAATGGAAAAACACAATCGTAGATGCTGGAACACCAGGAACAACACGAGAACTTCAAGGAAATAGTTGAGATTTACCAAATCGACAACAATGATGAAACAACCAAGGACAGTACGAGGATCTCAAGGAGATGGTTGAGGTTTACCAGCTTTGCAACAACAAAAGGATCCGATTAACGAAGGATGACAAAGATACACACTGTTGTAACAACAAGCTGTAACAGGAATTGATTTCCTATTTTTGTACAAAAGGGTCAAACTAAATGAATAATGACAATCTATTGTAATAGATGTCTCCTCTATAAAGAGGAGACATCTACATTTGAGGGAGGGGAGATATAACATGATTATTGTAGTGTAGAGAAAGTCTGAATCCTTATTGTAATTTGACATTTTGGCAGATGAATAAAGTACTTTTCTGAGCATTTTAACTTAACATTTGTGCTCAGGGGAATCTTGTGAGAGGGACAGGGCCCATCTTCTTCACAAGATTCACCGATTTCTTTTCTGTTAAGTGTGTGTGTGATTTTTGTGTATCTCTAGCAATGCTTCTGATATTTCCCTTTTGCTGATACTCGGTTTTCTTAATCGATTGGTGCTGTGAAAGAGTGTGTCACCAGTGATTAGGATTTGTAGTGTGCATTGGCAAATTAGTTATAGTGGCAGGTGCTGAACCTCCTTACTCTAAGGATAGGGTCCTGATCCTCTATTACAAAACAACCATCATTTCTTTCTGTAGATTTGTTACCTTTAGTTAATTGTTTTCATTTCATTTCTGCAATAGATCATAGTTGTTGTAACATAGAGTAAGGGTTTGATAGAAAGTATATTTGTTTATACTACAGCCTTTAATGCTTTTAGAATTGAGTGCATATAGTACGAGGTCACCTTTGAAACAAAAGGACTTTATCGGTTTGAAAATTTAATGTGGTACTCGACTGTTTGACTAATAAACAATTCGAGCAGCCAACAAGCACATATGTCAGAAGAAGAGGAAGAATAAAATTTTGTCAAGAACATTCAACGGGGTCCTGGAAGATTCAGAGGTAAGTTACCTTTCAAATGCTTTGCTTGTGGAAGATTCGATCACTATGCTGCCAAGTTTCCTCAGAAATACAAGCTTGATAAGGGTAAGGAACCTGTTAGAAGGAAGAAGAAACAGAACGTAAGTAAGAAAAGCTACTACACTCATCAAGACAGTGATGGACTCTCAAATAGTGATGAAGATGAACGAGGTATTAATTATAGACTTTTAATGGATTTTGAAGATGATGATTTCATGGATGCTATAGATGAAGAAGGTCTTTATGAAGATATTTCTAAACTCAAAATTTTCTTAGAAGACAAAAATATGATTATTGATACTCTGCAATTTCAACTGGCTGAAAGGGAAAAACATCATGAAAAGTTAGAATGTGAAATTGTGGGACTTAGAAAAGAGATTGAGAAAACAAAAGCTCTTAATCT
>APFE030840673.1:78794-97476 GCA_000404065.3 Pinus taeda | reverse complement strand
GGAAGGGTAGGAAAATCAATGGTACATCGACAGTGGATGTTCAAAACATATGACGGGTGATAAGGAAAAACTTCAGTCGTATAGTGCCTTAGAAAAAGAGAAGAAGGTCTCATTTCGAAATGACATCCCTGCGCTCATAAAAGGTAAAGGTTCTATTCTATTGAAAGAAAAGGTCAAAGCTGGAAATGTTATGTATATTGATGGCTTAAAGCATAATCTATTGAGTGTCAGTCAGATGTGCGATCAAGGAACTGAGGTAATATTTCGATCAAATGGATGTAGTGTTCGTGATCTTGATACAGGAGAAACAGTGATCAAAGGCATAAGAACTCCGAATAATTTATATATATTCAAAGAAGGATAGCATCAATGCTATCTAAGCAAGAATTATGAACACTGGCTATGGCACTAGAGATTGGGGAAGCTAAGCTTCTCACAAATAAGGAAAGCATGCAAACACCAGGTAGTTCGTGGTCTTCCAGACATCAGAATTCCAAACAATACAATATGCAATTCATGTCAGTTTGGTAAACAAACCAGAACTAACTTCCCTGAGAAGGAAGGATCAGCTAGCAGGCCACTTGAGCTTGTCCATACTGATGTATATGGTCCGTCTAGGAAAAGGTCACCTCGGGGAGAAGAATACTTTATATTATTCATTAATGACTATTCAAGGATGGTTTGGATAGGAATTATGAAGCAAAAAGATGAAGCCTTCGAAAAATTCAAATCCTTCAAAGCTTTGGTTGAAAATGAATGAGATCACAAAATTAAATGCCTCGGATCTGATAGAGGTGGGAAGTTTACCTCAAATGAATTTTTCGATTTTTTGAAGAACATGGAATAAGAAGAGAATTCTCTACATCCAGGACTCCTCAACAAAATGGAGTTGTTGAAAGGATGACGAGAACGGTTCAAAAAATGGCGCGTGCTATGCTTGATGAGTCTGGAACTCCCGCAACTTTCTGGGGTGAAGGCGCATTTGCTGCAGTTGTTATTCTCAACAAAATAAACGCCCGGGTGAACAACACTCAAACCCCTCATGAGCTCTGGTATGGTGAGACTCCTTCCATAAAATATTTCAAAATTTTTGGGAGTAAATGCTACATCAAAAATACTGATGAAAATCTTGGCAAGTTTGAACCCAGAGCAGATGAAGTCATTCTTCTCGGTTACTCTCCCCACAACAAAGCATACAAGTGTTACAATAAAAGGCTTGGAAAAATTGATGAAAGTATTGATGTAGTGGTTGATGAAGATGAAAACACTCCTAGGCAGGTAAGATCTAAAGATTTCAAAGATGAAGAGGACTATCCATCTACATCAAATCAAATTCATGATGAAGAAGAAGAGACCAATGAGGCACCAGAAGAACAGATAAGGATAGAAGAAAAGACTCCATCCAGGTACGTTCAGAAGAATCATCCAGAATCTCAGATTTTGGGGTAGAAAGAGGCTGGTAAACAAACAAGAAGAGCAATAGTAGAAGCTTCAAGCTATTTGGCATTACTCTTCCCCACTGAGCCACAAAATGTAAAAGAGGCATGCAAAGATGAATGCTGGGTCAAGGTAAGGGATGATGAACTTGAGCAGATTGAAAAGAACAACACTTGGGAGTTGGTTCCTAGACCAAAAGATAAGAATGTCATAGGGACACAATGGATATTCAAAAACAAGTTGAATAAAAATGGGGAAGTTGTTAAAAATAAGGCCATAATTGTTTGTAAAGGTTATGCTCAACAAGAAGGAATACACTTTGAAGAAACTTTTGCTCCCATTGCTAGACTTGAGGCCATCAGAATGTTCCTTGCTCTCTCTAGCTTTTAGAAATTCAAAGTATTTCAAATGGATGTGAAATCTTCCTTTCTGAAAGGATACTTAGAAGAAGAAGTGTACAGTTAGCAACTAGATGGGTTCATTCTTGGAAATGATCCAAAACTTGTATGCAGACTTAAGAAGGCTCTCTATGGTCTTAAACAGGCTCCAAGGGCTTGGTACTATCGTCTGGACAAATACCTTCATCAACAAGGTTTTTCAAAAGGATCGGCAGATAACAATCCTTATATAAAAATTGAAAATGGAAAAATGCTAATACTTGTTGTGTATGTTGATGATATCATATTTGGCAGCAATGAAGAAGCTATGAGTCAAAATTTTGCCTTGGTGATGCTGAAAGAATTCGAAATGTCCTTGATTGGAGAGCTGACATATTTTCTTGGTTTACAAATCCAAAAAAATGAAGGTGGTATCTTGTTATCTCAAACCAAGTACCTCAAGCAGATCTTGAAGAAATATGGGATAGAGGATTCGAAACCTGTATGTAACCCGATGGTGACAAGATGTAGCCTCAGCGCAAATCATGACTCGGCAACAATGCATCAACCAACCTATGGATCTATGATTAGTAGTCTTCTCTATCTAACAGGAACATGATCAGACATCATGTATGCAATGGGAATAGTTGGAAGATTTCAGGCAAATCCAAAGGAAGCTCATCTTCAGGCAGTAAAGAGAATTTTCAAGTATCTTCAAGGAACTCAAAACTACGGTCTATGGTATCCTAGAGATACATATCTCACTCTTCATGCTTATATAGATGCAGATTGGGCTGGAAGCATGGATGATAGAAAAAGCACTAGTGGTGGTGCATTCTTTATGGGTTCCAGATTAGTATCTTGGTTCAACAAGAAACAAAGTTTGATTGCTTTATCTACAGCTGAAGTAGAATATGTGGTTGCTGCATCTTGTTGCACATAACTCGTTTGCATGATGCAAAATTTGCAGGATTTTCAAATCACTTGTACACCACCTATCTCCATCTTATGTGATAATACAAGTGAAATCAGCATTTCAAAGAACCCAGTAATGCATTCAAAGACCAAGCAAATACCGATCAAGTATCATTTTCTCCGAGAACAAGTGTTGGAACAAAAGGTCAAATTGGAATATGTTCCCTCCAAGGAACAAGTTGTTGATATTTTCACCAAACCATTTCCCAGGGAGACATTTGAATACCTCAGACAGAAGTTGGGGGTTGTTGATGCATCATCCTGTTGTTGAATCTTGTCTGTTGTACGTAGGTGGATACACGTACATTTGTCGGTCTATGTGGGTCGAATGGGTCTATCAGAGATCATCTGGCACAGGTTTAGGGGAAGCATATATTCTTCTAATGATGCATTGTTGGAATTATCTTAGAAGTCCTTGGTTTGATTTCGCAAGAGTTTTCTGGTGGAGTAGATCAATGTGTGCTGGTCTGAAGGTTGATTCTGCTGATAGTTGTTCTTGTCTCTATGTCATGTACTTCGTTTCATATCAAGGTCATGTAACGGCCTATTTTGGTTTCCCCACTATGCCTGGGATGAATGAGTTTTGTCTATTTTGTGTATTCCCACTTGGATGGGAGATGGATGTATGTATGAGTCTTGATGATAGGAAGGTTACTTATAATGTATGGATTCATGTTCTTTCTTGTAGAACATCTTTTTGTAGACAACATTTCAGCACAGAACATATACAAAGGGGGATCTCGTTCAGATTTTTCCGCAGGTACTCAGGGGGAGTATGGTAGTCTGCCCCTTTTCCCTTGATGTCAAAGGGGGAGAGTGATTGGTTGTTGTTGCCATCAAGTCCAAAGGGGGAGATTGTTGGCATTATGATACATACGTTGTACTTGATGGCAACCCACTCATCTCAGATGATAAATTATTGTGCAGCAAAGTTCACACACTTTCATGCAGAGAAAAGTTTCTTTCATGTAGAGAAAAGTTCACGCACTTTCATGGAGAGAAACGTTCACGCACTTTCATGGGAAATATTATGGTTGGTTCATGGTATTAGTCCGACAGTTTTTGATCCTATGGTTTTGTTCCGTGGTATTTAGTCCTTGGTATTTGAACCTATGGTTTTGGGCCATGGTATCTCGTCATAAGTGTTGATCCCAAGTATTGGTTCCATGGTATTGAATTGTTATGGTTTTTGGTCCGTGGTATTGTGAAAGGCCTAAGGCTATAAAAGAGGAAGGAGATCATTTGGGAAGGCATCTTCTGAATTATTTAATATCTGATAAAGTGCTAGATCTGGAATATTGTGATTAGGTTATGGTGCAGATCTGGATCTGAATGAAGAAGGAACCTGAGCGCAAGGAGAAGGATAAGTTCTATTGATGGGTCAAAATCTGAAGGTTGGAATAGTGGTATCTCTATATGATTTTGATCTGTGATATGTGGCACACACTTGATCTATAAATCTGATAATCTGGGTTAACTAATATCTGAATGTTTGAAAGAATGAATTTATAGATCTGCACGCAGGTTTTTGAATAGTTAAGTAGTGTACATCTCTTGATTTATGTTCTAGTTGCTTCTGTTTATTGCTATAGTGTTCTGGGTTTAGAAGTGGGGTGTGATTACTGTTATTATGATCTGGGTAAAATCATCAGAGAAGTGTTTATTTTGATTCAGTTTTGATTGGTGAAAAGGTGATTGGTTGATGCAGAAATTCTTGATGTTTGATTGATGTTATTTGTGGATCTAGTTTGAAAATTTATGAAACGTGATCCCTGGAAGGAAGAGAAGGTTGTAGTCTTCTACAGGTAGCAGTCTGCGTACTAGTATCTCAACTAGTACAAGAACTAAGGGGGTTGTAGCCCCCTTCCAGGAGAAGTTGGAAAACAAGAGAGGGTTGTAGTTCTCGGTAGGTAGCAGCTTGCGTACTGGTAAAGGACTGCACCAGTACATAATCATTGTAAAAAGAAGTTTCTAATTGAAAGAAGATAGAAACATATTGCAGCAGGTGGTTTTCACCCACATTGGGTTTCCACCTTACATCTTGTGTTCCTTGGTGTGACTGTCTATTTTTGTGTTCCTTCTCATTATCCTATGGTTCTCACATACAGATTAATGACAAACATATGAAGAATAAATTAAATTATAATTTTGGAAGGTATATGCAAGTTTTAATTGTCAGATCTGAAAATATTTGTATAAATTGATAAGAGTTTGATAATACTGATTCACCCCCCTCTCTTAGTATTATTTCTAGCATCACCATCACAACAAAAATTGAAGGGAAGCTCGCACACATGCACAGGATATAAGCACATATGCAAAGGAGCACTTCCAACACCATGGCCTTGGAACAATGCATGCAACAGATCTAATAGGTAGCAGCTTAGTGTGTTGCTGACCTTGTAATAGTTCGAGAAAAGTTGGAAGGACTCCACACAAAGATCTCTGCGTCGATAGAGTGACTCGAGGGTGAGTCTTAACGTTTGTGTTGGGGGCCTGTTGGGCATGGAATCCACCGAACACATGTTTTGGGGCTTAAAGCACAAGTTTTGACCAAATCTTCTTGTAAAATCTCCATGAATTGTGGGTACCGAGTGCGAAATTATGATAGAGTCACAGGGTTTTCTGCCCTCATTTGGTAATGTAATTCTAGCTTAATAGACCTACCCATGGTCCATGAACCATGGGATTGTATAAGTAGAGCGAGGCTCTAAGTAGAGAAGATAGCTAATAGAGAGAAGCATGAGGAGTTTGAGTGATTGAGTACA
This sequence comes from Pinus taeda, assembly GCA_000404065.3. Classification (NCBI taxonomy): domain Eukaryota; kingdom Viridiplantae; phylum Streptophyta; class Pinopsida; order Pinales; family Pinaceae; genus Pinus; species Pinus taeda. The sequence goes on along the minus strand of APFE030840673.1, from coordinate 91,919 downwards.
AAAACAAGTGTGTCTTTGGGTCGTAGAGTAGGGGAAGGCTTTGCACCTGAGTGCACAGAGGCCAAGTAGTCTGCAGCTGAGTGCGCAAACACCTGCAGCTGAGTAAGCATGGTAGGTCGAGTCTGTAACCATTGGAAGAATCAATAAAGAGAAGTTTACCATATTTTTGTGCATCTTCTCCTATTTTAATATATGATTGGGTGTAATCTGCAAGTATACTGTTTATTTGATGTGCAAATTTATATGAATGTTTTGTATAACTAATTATAACGTAAGACATCCAAGTACACAAAGGTAATTAACTAGTATAGGAAGATAAGTAAGACCTCAGGTAATAGCGTAGAGTGCAACTCTAGCCGCATAGAAGCTCCACAATCCCTGGTTACGGTTGCGTGAAGGCAGTATATCAGGGCATGAGAAGTAGGGAAGTGTGCGAAGTAACCTATGTGAAGGGACAAACAGTGGGACCAGTCAAACCTCTCAGACATCTCAAAGGTGTGGAAACCTAGTTCTAGCACCCTCCCATACTACTTCGGGTGAGACCTCAGTCTACTCTCCACGAACTGTTGCTGAAAGGGCCAATAGTACCGGGATTTGTTTGGCTAATTATCTTCGAACCTGGGTCAGGCCCCAATAAGCAAACATGTTCCCTTTCCTTATTATTTGGGAAAACATTAGTCACTTTAAAAATTGTTTTATATAAACACAAATATGGAATTCTCCTTGTGTTTAATCAATTCTATATAAGGATGTCATTTTGAGCCTCAATAAGTTATTTCTCTTTGCACACATACATATAGGACACATATAGGCTTAAATATAATATGCTCCTTTAGTGACAAGATTTATGTTCTAAATGAAAGAAGGTGTATATATATATATAGTATGTTTTGGATTCATGCATTGTCATAATTTCATGCATTTCTCTGAACTCAAGGTTTTTGAATATAAAGAAAGACACTTGTGAATATAGAGTGACCTCCTTGTGAATGTAATGCTAAAAGAGTGACCTCCAGTGTTTATTTATGTTATTCGTATGCCAATTTTACATAGTAAAAATGTTTTCAAATATTTTATAATTTGAAACAAAACACATTCAAAAATTAGTAATTTGAGAAAGAATTAACTCCTACTCCTCAAACACTGAGAGTTGTATTCTCATATCAAAATCATTTTAATTGTTTGTTTCATTTTACTTTAATAACAAAATCATCTCAATTCAACTATCAGGAGTTACCTTATTATGAATTCATATACCAATTTCCAAATAAGAAATGATCCATGTTTCCATTTCAGTGCTAGTGTTCATTACAAGTGAAAAGAACAAATGCAAAATAGTTGAAAAAATATAGGGCCTCCAAAAAGACAAACAAATTATTATTTATTATATTTTCATTTTTTTAATCAATGTATTAAATATGTGTTGTTATATCATGGGTTTTTAAAGGGAAATAAATTCAATTTTATATGTTCAATTGTTATCCTATACTATGAATCCATTTATCAACCATCTAATATATGGTGTTATTCATTAGAATTTAACTTTGGATATTATAAGTTCGGTATGAAATTAATCTACATGGTTCAACCCTTCATCCAATATGGAGATCTTAGAAACAATTGAATGGGATGTGGAATGGTACAGAAATTTAAGGGAATGTGGTAGGTTTCTATCAAATGTTTTTTATTATTCTAATTAATTTCATAAACCAAGTAAGGTTTTTGAAGATAAAACATAGTGCACACAAAACTATTCGTATATTAGATTCATGGCTGAATTACAAGCCACATAAATAGTGCTCATGAGATCCAACAGATTCCAAACAAGGAGAATATTGTTCAAAAAATTTCTCAAAAAAACTCCAACAACCAACTACCCAATCCTACCAATATACTATTGTAAGAATTATTCCAAGTCCCCCCTTTAATTCTTATATTACATCATTACAAAGATTAATACAAAAAAAGACAAATTACAATTCACATGTCACACATGTCTTTCTGGTCTTCCTTGACACTTATCCCCACACTAAAATCTCTCGAACAATGCTCTTTTCAGTGCCACAATCTTCAAGCTTCCCATTTAACTCATTTAAGACATAATCACCTCTAACCATCTTCTATGAACTTGCATGATAAAAAAAGTTGACATATTTTATTCTACCAAATTACATAGCTCATTTTAACTATCAGAAAAAAGTATCCAAGTAATGAACCATCCTATGGAAAAACTCCCATCTATCAAAAGATATAGCTTGTTGTGTCTAACTATCATCTACGATAATTGTCTGGTACTGAATGTGTTCAAAATCTGACCATACAATTTAACCTATCTCACACATATGGATCTCATAAAATTAACCTGGAACTGATGCTCTTGAAGCCTGAAGCACAATAAGACACATCAACATATAACAGACTCATACAATCAAATTAGGGATATGTTTTCTCAACATCGAAACATATCGAGAATCATTAATTTAATTATATTCCTTTTTTCATCAATTGGTTATACACTTTTATAAACAAAGTCAAAGAAACCAATAAATCTTACAACAAGAAAAACCAATGAAACTATTTGCAATTCCTCTTGTCCCTCCATGGTTATTCATATATAAGTGTCTCAATTTCATCTTGCTTCAATTTTTTTATCTTGGAGTTTTTTTCTTTTTTCACGAAAAAATAGTCAGAGAGGTCAACTTTAACAAATTCACGCTCACATATTGGTTTGACCAAACTCAATATATGTCTAAATAACAAACCAAAAAAATTAAAAACCTTGATGCTAGATGGAGACCCGCAACTTCGTTCATCAATTAGTGCTCGGTCATGGGTTCACAAGCGCGATAGCAACAGAAGCGATGAGGCTCACCTAGCCCAGCAGCTAGTGTTGATAACACAGGGAACCAAGTACATAAACATCATGGAAGTCACACAGACGATGTCAGGTACGAGGGTGATGAAAAGGAGAGAAGGGGGCAAAATTCAAAAGCAAAACCTGCAACTAAACTAAACTATTTCCTAACATGGCCAAACAACAGAGGGAACTAGGTACATAAGGATCATGGAAGTCTCACAAATGATGTTAGGTAAAAGGGTGAGAAAAATTAGACAAGGGGAACATAGTCAAAAGCAAAACATGGAACTAAACTAAATGATTTCCTAACATCCTTGGTGATGCTTAGGTAATTCAACTACAGATTAAGAATTAACTTGATCACCTCCGAATAATTGGAGAAAGGATAGTTGTTCTATGAAATGGTTTGTATCCAGATGGTTGTTATGAACCCCAACCACTGTATCATAATGAGGCTTACGTATTTGTGAGTTTGAGTAGAAACCATGTCCATTATAGATAGTTAGTCAATTGAAACTTACGTAGTGTTCTTTCCCACCCTAACTCTAATTTCAAAATTGGAGGAGATGAGAAAACACCAAATGTACATGTTCAAGACACACTGGTCCATTAATTTTGTCTAATCTGGCCATCAGAAAATAAACGAGAGTAACCACTCGATAGCTCAGCCATTTCACTCAATTTGTAGTCCCTGCATGAACATCGGGGTTCATATATTCCCACTTATGACACATTTTGCTCGGATCCTGGTGGGAGTGCTATAAATAGTAGCCTCTCTCACAACAGAGCAATGAACATAGGAGATTAATTGATCACTCACAATGATGAACACATTAAATTAATTGATCAATTACAAAAAATCATTCCTATGCTAATTTTTTTACTGAGAATTTAGAAATTTACTACTTTCCCATCTTCCTGACCCTCATTAAAGAAGCGAGAGTTTTCACTGATACCAAGTAATAATTTTGAATAGAAAAGATAGTGCACACAAAACTATTTGTATAGTAGATTTAAAGCAAAATTACAAGCCACATAAATAGTGTTCACGAGATCCAATAGATTCCAAACAAGGAGAAAATTATTGAGAAAATCTGTCAACAAAACTCCAACAACCAACAACCCAATTGTTGAGCTAATTTATGTACCTAAACTAACAAAATTATTTATTATAAATCCGGGTGTTTATGCTTTGAGGCAAGTTCACTATATGTGAAGATCAGATATAATCAAACCTTGAAAGATAAATTATTCAAAAGCTTAAAGCAATACATCCTACAACTCTAATTCAACTAGTTTAAAGTAGAGGAAAAATATTGAGATGGTTCTTGACTCAAGAAGTCCACCCTTGCCTCAACTATCAGTTAGTGAATCAAAGATTAAAATCAATAACTTAAGATGATAAATTGTTAACGAAAGAATCTCTTAACTAGAGAGACACATAAAGCATTTCATCATAATTTATTCATCTCAATACCAAAATCACAATAACAAACTACTCGCATGCAAACCAAAGAAACTAGTTGTAATTCATCATTTTAGTAGAAGAGATGCTCAACTTGAACACTTGTGTGTCTTCAACTCAATAAAGTGATGAATAAGCTAAGAACTAAAGAAATCAATCACCATGCATGAACCATAAAGCAATCTGAAATGAAGCTTTGAAAAAATAGTTCTACACTAAACAGATTACAAGAAATGAAACTAGTTAACAAGGAAGTGTACTTAGCTTGGAGTGGGGGCCCTCCACCCTTGCCTTGCACACTTGAGAAGTGATATCAAAAGCTCAAATCAATTACACATCCATAGCATTGAGCAGAAAAATAATAATAGCACAAGTCTTCAAATTAATTCCTCAATCCAAAAGTGTCACAGCATAAAAGTATAATAAGTCAATACATAAGCCATCAAAGTTGTGGCTCTTAAATAAGAAGTCTCATGAAACAAACTGATCTACATTCACTCTAACAAATCTATCTATCCCAGTCGAATTCACTACTCCCATCCCAAGAAATATGACCAATCCCATAGAATCTCAAAACTGCCCTATTTCTATGGGATTTCTGGATGACTAGTCATGATTGACTAGCACCAAATGGGCCTAATAAAGGTAGTTCTGTTGGAACCAAACATAGGTGGCTTAGCCCTAGTTCCCAAGCTTTCCATTAATGTATTCAATTCGTGCCCAAGTGTCCTGCAACCACATCAACCATAGAGTGATTACGGGAATTTCTGAATCTGCCAAATTTGCACTTAAAATCAAACTTTTATAAAAATTTTAGAAATTGACAGATTAAAGCTAAATACCTAAATGGATATCAAATATACATCAAAATTGAATGAATGAAGTGAAAATGGATGATAAATAGATGGTTTAGTAAGTTTCTTAGAGCAAAATAAGACCAAAACTAAGGCCCAACACCAATCCTACTTATATTATATTGAAATCATTATTCCAAGCATATATTGATGTATGACATGTTTCTTTCTGATGTTAAACTGGGAATGGGAACTCAAAAGGAACTCTAATTAAGCATTTTAATCTCCAAATGAACTCTCATGAATTTATATTTTCTAAGCATTCGCAAGAATGTTACTACACATCAACTTGAACTCATAAAAAAAATGAACAATGACAGAAGTATACCATTTATTAGCACAGACCCTATCATGAATATTTTATATTCCAATGGCTTACAAATTCACATATGAATTCACATAAAACTACATTCACATATAATGATCTATACAAAAAAAAAGTGACATGTCACCACGTGACTCTTGTTAAATAAATTATACTAAAAGTAAATAAATTATTTTTGGAAGTGGCCATAAAAAAATAAATTTCAAGCATGTTAGTTTTTGGAGACTCAATGTCAGTCATTCGTCAAATGGCAAAGGCCAAGGAAGAAATATGTTCAAATTCTCATCCCATAAATCAAAGGGTTCTCATTTACACCTCTCAATTTGAAAAATTAGAATTCTACCATATATTTAGGCATATAAATTTGGTAGCTAACATCTTAGCCAAAAAAGGATCCTATGGGGTAACATAGTTTGGAAATGGAAAATATATTTAGCATCTCCCCAATTCCTTAATGAGAATTGAAGGCTTAAATTTTAGTCAGGTTAGAGGGGACACCTTTCTTCCCCAATGTAATGTCTTAATGAGCACCCCATGAAGCAATCATTGGATATATGATTTGTTCAACCATGGGAAATTTTTTGGATATGAAACATGGTTGAATCTCTCCATATACTCTTTCTATGTGCCTTGTTTCTAGAAGATGGGTCTTGAGTTTTGGTGGCTTGTTCATTTCCGGTCATAGATATTTTTGCTCCCTCCCTAATATTTTAGATGGGCTAACAACTGGCATGTATTTTAACTAAAACTAAATGCAAGGTGTCATGTCTATTTATTCTCCCTTTGTTGGGATTTGTGGGGGATCATGTTAATTGTATAGTCTAGGCTCTTGATCAGTAGAATGGAATCAAATTAGTTGTTCGATGCCACTCCACAATTGTTAGTTCTCTATCTTGTTAATACTTGGGCAATGGACCTATATTTATTGTTGTAGTTTGGATTGTGGAATGGTTATAACTCTGCCTATATATTGAATGCCTTGGTCCTTTAGAATATTCATGTATTTTCATCCCAACTCATTCTTGAAGATAGTAGTTTCCCTTCCAGTAGGTTATATTGTTGGTTCTTGGGTCTCTGGTCTACAATGGAAAGTTTTCTAGCCTCTTGAGATAATGTCGACACCAACCTTGTGCTCAACATGATTTTAGATGCTTCTTAGGCTCTTTTAGTTTCCATTAACAAACTTGAATACATGTTTGAAAGGTAGTGGAATATGTTCTAGCTCTTCCTGGAAGAAAAAATCCTAAGACATCAGGAAAAAATGGAATTCTTGATGGAAAGTCTATGTGAGAAAGTCCATTCTCTTTGTGTTCGTCTATATGCTATGGGAGTCTCAAGGTATAGAAATGTGTAGCTAGTTTCAAGAGATGACGGTTCTAGTTCCCTTCATGAAAGGAAAAGAACCCTCTGTCTCAGAGGATGTGATTTCGATGGCTATAATCGTTGTTTATTTTTAGGGTTCAAGACTTTAGCTAGTTTCCTTTGTAAATTTGTCTCTCCATGTTGTTATGTAAATTTTTCCTTTTACTTGGGACTTTCTATAGAGTCTATAGTGGATATCTTTTCAGTTTAATATGGAATTGTAGCCTTAGTGCTGGCAATATTTTTGAACAATTTATTGTTAGTAGAAATTTTGTATAAAAAAACTATGTAAGGGTTATGATCCATAATCTAGCATTTATTAACACTAAAACCCTTGCTCGTTCCTTAAAAAAAGACATTACTACACAAGAATTTTTCAAGAATCCCAAATGTCCTTTATTATTATATTAAATGTGTATACCAATTTTATCTTAATGATCACCATCAATTTTCAGTCTTAAGACCATATATAAGATTCAATAAAAAAAAAAGTATAAATATATGAAGACAATGAAGGTATCCTCCTTTTGTTGACATGGAAGGTGAAAGATTTAAATGTTTAGGGATTTCTTCATAATGAATTTGAAGAGAATATGTAATTAAAAAATGATATTTCTATCTGTTGGCATTATGATACAAGTATTTTCCTTGATGGCAACTCACTCAAATGAAAGATAAAGTATAGTAGGTAAAGAACAAAGAATTACAAATCAATCTTCACATAATGAAGAAAGAGAGGTATACACAGGTTCACCATTGACCAAGCTGCATGTACATCCAGGTTCACTCTATACAAGTCGCGTATACATACACACACACTTTCATGGAAGGAAAAGCGCATATACCTTGGAAAACTAAGTTTTTGGTCCGAAGTATTTGGTCCATGGTATTTTGACCCATGGTATTGAGAAAGGCCTAAAATTATATAAGGAGGAGAAGGTCACTAGGCCAAGGTGTGCAAGTATCGAATATCTAATGAAGTGTGAGATCCAGTATGTAGGTTATGGGTTTGTGATGCTTTGCCCGATCTGAACCAAGGATGCACCTATGTGGATGATGATGGATGATGGATCGAGATCTTAAGGCTTGGAATGTATTATCATTATGTGGTTTGATCATGGATAGCCTAGATCTGAACACTAACGCATGTTTTATTCTGCAAATGTTATGATCTGGGTATGACTGAATTCTGAAATAGCTGTGAAGTTTTTTAAGTTAGTATTTGCAAATATGTATGTGGGTTTTCTTTGGTAAAAGTGTGTATACATGCTGGTTCAGCTCATTAGAGTAGCGTATACATTATGAAATATGATATCTGAATTTTCAGTTGGTTCTAGTGGTTGTTATAAAGTTTTGGGTTCTGCTCTGTGTTCTAGTGACTTTGTTTTGATGACAGGCCTTTAGTAATTAAGTTGTGAGTGATTCAGAGAATGATCATGGAGTTTCAATGATTTTTTAATGTAATGGGCGCATTGCAGTGGTGATTGATTTTGATCTTCAATGTTGTTGATGGGTCCAGTATGAAAATTGGATGAAACGTGGCCTTTAGATTATGATGGTGTGTTCCAGGAGTATCTAGGCTGAAAATTTATGAAACATGGTCACTGGAGAAAGAGAGAAGGTTGTAGCCTTATGTAGGCTGACAATTACGTACTGGTAAACATATCAGCCAGTACAAGAGCCAAGGGGTTGGATCTCCCTTCCAGTAGTAGCTAGAAAATGAGTGAAGGTTGGAGCCTTTAGTAGGTCGGTGCCTACATACTAGTAAATAGATTGGCTAGTACAAGAGCTAGGGGGTTGTAGCTCCCTTCCAGTAGAAGCTGGAGAACAAGAGAAGGTTGTAGCCTTCTATAGGTGGGTGCCTGCATACTAGTATGAGTCTGCACTAGTACAAGATTGTAAACAAGTTTTTCTTATATTAAAAGGAAGACAACAGTAGGTGGCTTTTGTCCCACATTGTGTTTCCACCTTAAATCTTGGTGTTCATGTGTGCTTCTTATGTGTGATGGTTTGTTCTGATATCATTGCACATGGTTACTATTTATGGTTAATGAAGTATTGATGCATTGATTAAAGATCAACATATGATGAATTAACATAATCATAAGTTTGTTGAATATACGCTAGTTTCCTTAAACACAGTTGCGTGTACACGCGAGTTCCCTTAAATAAAGTAGCATATATAAATCTGATTATGGAAATGGAAAAGTTATTGACTTGCCAATGTTTATTCGCCCCTCCCCCCCCCCCAGTATTATTTCCAACAATTGGTTTTAGTGTAGGTCCTTTGGTAGAAGCTTGATCGCTTGAAAGAGATTCGTAGAAACAATGGGAAAGAAACTAAAGAAGAAAGGACCTTAGAAGAAGAACACAACTCAAAGGAATAGGAATTGTAAGAGAGACAATTGGCCATTAGGTGGAAGCATGGATTCAGATTCTGAATCACCTCAGATTGAAGATGAACAAGCAAATGAAGCATCACATAAAATCAGAGATCAACAAGATCTATTTAACAGAAGGGAGTGTGCCTTCAAAGAAGAAGTTACCATATTAAAAGCTCAGCTAGAGGAAGGAAAAAAAGTAAGGAAGCAGCTGTAGGATGAAGTGATATCATTAAGAAATGAAATAAATGATCAAAATTACTATATAGCTAAGATCCTCTCTCTAAAAGAAGATCTAGAAAATAACAAGAATGAAGAACTACCTCAAGCAGATGAAGAACAAGAAAATGAGATTCTCAAACTAAGGCAACAAGTGGAAGAAGGAACAAAGACTGAAGAAATATTGAAGAAGCAATATCTGGAAAAGGAAGAACAACATGAGGTTGAGGTAACTATCTTAAAGGGTAAATTAGAAGAAAAGGATAAACTATTACGATTTCAAGATAGTACTAATATTTTGGATAATATTCTTAGTAGTCAAAGGTCTCCTACCATCAAAACTGGTCTTGGTTTTCATGAATTTGTTGAAGGTAAATCTAGCTCACAAGGTGAGGCAAGGAACTCTAATGTAAAATCTGAAATGCTCAACAAGGAGATGAGAGTTCAACCCTATCAACAACCAAGGAAAGAAATTCTTCAAAGAAAATATTTTAATCCTAAATATGGAAGTGATAGTCAGTTATTTCCTCAAATGAATAATGTTGAATGTTTTATATGTCATAATCTTGGACATGTTGCAGTGAGATGCGAAATTAGAATGGTTCAAAACCATCACTCAGAAAGATCATCAGCTTCTTGGCACTTTAAGGGATATTGTTTTTCTTGCAATATGTTTGGTCACAAAGCCATTGACTGCTATAGAAGAAATATGAAACATGTAAGGTGTTATGCATGTAACAAGTTTGGACATATAGCAAAGGAATGCAAGAGAAAATTTTGGGCACCATACCAAAAGGGGAAAACATCATCACACTCGAAGATATGGAAGAAGAAGGAAGTACAGTCAGAAAAATTTGGCATGGCACAGTGTATAAACATGATAGACTCAGGAGAAGTTGAAAGTATGAAACTTCAATGTTCTAAATCTCATACACAAGTTTCATGAAGACAAGCCACGTATATACATGAGTTCGAAGTTGCATAGTCGCATATATGTTGGTTTGAGGAAAAGTAGTGGGATAGAATCAGGAAAAGGGGTATGATATGGTTCAGTCAATTATCTGCTTTGTTTGATGATGGTTACAATCTACTGATGATGTGTGGAAATTTGTTGGTACCCATAAGGTGTTAAAAACTTGATGTATATCTGATTGATAATGATATTTCTTACTGATATATATATAATGATTGATGCCATTATAATGTATGTGTTGTACTTGATGACAACCCTCTTGTAGTAGAACAACTCACTTGTGTATGGTAACTAGATGAATCTACAGAAGATATATCAGATGTGACAGGGTGAAGATGAAAGATCACAGTATAGCAGGTAAACAATAAGGAATTATAGATCAGTCTTCACAGGATGAAGAAACAGAGGTATACGCAGGTTCACCTTTAACCAAGATGTGTATACATGCAGGTTCACTATATAAAAGTCGTGTATATGTACACATGCACTTTCACAAAAGGAAAAGCGTGTACACCTTCGAAAACTAAGTTTTTGGTCCGAAGTATTTGATCCATGGTAATTTGACCCTTGGTAATTGGTCCAAGGTATTGGTCCTAAGAGGTTTTGGTCCATGGTATTGAAAAAGGCCTAAAACTATAAAAGGAAGAGAAGATGATTAGGCCAAGGTGTGCAAGTATTGAATATCTGATGAAGTGTGAGATCTAGTATGCAGGTTATTGGGTTATGGTGCATTGCTGGATCTGAACCAAGGATGAACCTTAGTGGATGATGAGGAACTAGATCTAATGATGAATCGAGATCTTAAGGCGTAAAATGAACTAACATTATGTGTTTTTTTCTCATGAATATTCTATATCTGAATACTGACGCATATATTTTTCTGTAAATTATATGATTTGGGTATAACTGAAGTCTGTAATAGCTACATAATTATGAACTAATGTTTGCAAATGTATACACTGGTTGGATTTGAGAAAAGCATGTATACATGAAAGTTCAACACATGAAAGTAGTGTATACCTCATAAAATATGTTTTAGTTTCTATTGTTTGCTGTTGCAGAGTTTTGGGTTCTGGTTTGGTTTCTAGATTACTGTAGTCTCATGACAGTATTCTGAATGATCAGATTCATGGGTTTATTCAATTATGAAGGTGATTGGTTGATGTAGATATATTTGATGATTGAATTACACTTGTGATGTTGTTGTAGATCCTGTCTAAAAATTTATGAAACATGGTCCCTGGAAAAAGGAGGAAGGTCGTAGCCTTCTGTAGGTCAGCACCTACGTACTAGTAAACATATCGACTAGTACAAGAGCTAGGGGGTTGTGGCTCCCTTCCAGTAGAAGCTGGATAATGAGAGAAGGTTGTAGCCTTCTACAGGTAGAAGCCTGCGTACTGGTATAAGACTGCACCAGTACAAAAATTGTAAATAGATTTTCTTATTATTGAAAGAAGACAGAGATGATAGCACCCAGTGGTTTTCATTCACATTGGGTTTCCACCTTATATATTGGTGTTCATGTGTGTGATGCTTTATTCTGCTTTTACTGCACTCTCTAATGAATACCTATTATACTGGTTAAATTTCAATGCATGATAATTTGGGTAAATCAAAATATCTCTCCATATACGTTGGTTGCCTTAAGTACAGTTGTGTATACACACTAGTTTGCTTATTTGAAATAGCATATGAAAATCAATTTTGAAAATTAAATAATTAATCTAATAATATTGATTCATCCCCCCTCTCAGTATCCTTTCCAACAATTGGAATCAGAGCCGGTCCTTCAGAAGAAGCTCGATCACTTGAAGGAAGATCCATCATCATGAGTAATCAAGAAAGCAGGGGATCCATCAGAATGCCAATCCTTGATGGGAGAAAATTTGTTTATTGGAAGATAAGAACCACAACCTATCTTCAATCACTTGGAATAGATGTCCGGGAAATCATGGAAGGAGGATATACATTTCCATCAGCAATTCCTACAGATATGACAGGTAAAAGAAATATGAAACCAATGCCAAGGTTGTCAATACATTATTGGGAAGTTTGTCACAATCAGAGTTTGTCACAGTTATGCAGCTCAAATCAGCCAAAGAACTATGGGACAAAATCGTTCGCTATGAAGGAGACACTTGGGTAAAACGTGCTAAACTGCAAACTCTCAAAATTCAATATGAAACTCTTAAGATGCACAATGATGAAAGTATAGTTAGTTACTTCTTACATATAGATGAGGTTTTTAATTGCATGAAAAATTTGGGTGAAGAGATAAAGTAAGTTACCTTAGTTGAGAAAGTTCTAAAATCCTTGTCTGCTAAATTTGAATAAAAGGATCTGCAATAGAAGAAAAACAAGATCTACAGACTATTACTATGGCACAACTTCATGGAATCTTAATTGCCTTTGAGATAAGAAAAGGAGGCGCATCAGATATGAGAGAAGTCACATTTAAAGCTTCAACAAAAGGAAAATAAGAACTCAATGAATCAGGATATATTTCAGAAGAAGAAGATGAAGTAAACTTTGTCAAGAAGCTTCAACGAGGTTCCGAAAGATTCAGAGGTAAACTACCTTTCAAATGTTTTGCCTGTGGTAGAGTCGATCATTATGCTGCCAAATGTCCTCATAAAGATAAATATGATAAAGGGAAGGAATCTACAAAATGGAATAGAAAACAAAGTGT